>JAODVQ020329192.1:0-11941 GCA_025400075.2 Phenganax stokvisi
AGAACGGTAGAAAAATAATCTTGAAGTAAAAAGAGCGCGGTAGAAAAATAATCTTCCATGTAGCTTATCTAAATCTTGTCTCTCGCGGAACAGACGGCGGCGGAGCTTTTATAGAAATGACCTAGGCTACCCTAAGCTGGCTCAGCCAGGGCGTGGCCTTCGAGTGAATAAAGCGTTTTCGCTAACATCGCCGATTGCGAAGGAACAATGTTTGTTGTCTGCTAGGGGTAGTATTTTTTGTAGAAGAACACCGACTTCAGGGGTACGGTGGATAATAATTATCCAAGAAAATACGTATGAAACTTAGGACACATCGCGTATAGACAAAAACTATTCTACGCATTATATTAGAATTCCACACATTATATGTTATAATATAATGCGTGGAATAGTCTGTGTCTATAAGCGATGTCTTCTTAGATTCATACGTGTTTGCTAGGAAAATTATTATCCACCGTACCCCTGCAGAAGTCGTGGCTTGTAGCTGGTGTTGCCAGCTGTGTTTGGGATACATAGATCCAGTCTAGGCAAGTGGAACGCCGTTCGCCTATGAAATCCCAATCAAGAAACAACTTGGAACCCTTAGCTCAGGAAGAAGTACTTTTACAAGCATAGTAGCTCGATACAACGTCCCATCAATAATTTAGCTTTTTCAGTGCTTTATTCGGAATGGTCGCTTCTCGGAGTTTAGCAATGTATTGTATTAAGGGGGTTTCAATCGGGACCTGAAGGTTTGTCCGCTCTCTAGGAGTTTTTACCGTACTAGTAGTGAACGGGTTTCGCTGAAGGGAGTTGAGCAATAAATTAGCGATCCCCGTGTAGGTATGTGATCAAACATTGCAAAATATGCAAATGTCTCAACCGTCCCGAATATGGTGGGACAGTCCAGCTTTTGAGACTATTATCCCGTTGTCCCGACCGAGAGCCGTTCTTTCTTGATTTTGGTGCAGTCCTGACACTAGGCGGTGTAGACTATTTACGATAGGGAAGGCATTCAGAGCTGGGTACTCTGCATTAATAGCACTATGGAACGTACTAGCTTACCATGGACTACTATGCAAGGCAAGATCATTAGCTTGCGCAGGGATCAGCGAGTCCGCGATACACGCAAACCACGCACAATAATGAGGGTGTGGTTAACCGACTGAACCGGTTACGCGGATGCGTTTACTATTTTCGTAGCGCAAATAATGATCAACTGGCAATTTTAACCTTCCTCGACATCTGAGTAAGTTGGTGTATGTTGTCCCTATTTTATAACAAATGTCCCGCTTTTTCAATAGACCTGTCCCTTTTATGTGTACTTTACGGTTGAGACGTATGAATATGCTAAACACGTGAGCTAGTCATTTAAATTAGCGTGGGAGGAATGCGCGAGCGACACGTCACTGCAGCCGTGCGGCGAGGCCATTAATTCTCGTAGTTTCGCTCTTGTGTTCGGTGCGGAAATGCGTTCCGACGCCTCAGGAAGGGTATAGAGACGCGGTTACCACGCCTTCCTTCTATTATCCTACTAATTAATGAGGGCTAATTTACTGCAACCTCCGCCCTGCTATATACTTCCGAAGAAACCGAGAAAAATTTGTTAGCTATATAAGTACCGCGGCTACTTTCTGAAATGGGAAGAAGTTATACCGCTGTTTACTTGTCGATAATCATCATTATAGTCGTGACGGCTGTTGGTTTATTTCATTACCGACAAAAAGTTTCGCTTGCTGTGCTCAATGGAGACGTGAACTACAAACACGTACAATTGCAGACGACTGTAGAGGAAAAGTCTGACGATGAACAAACCACTGTGGAAGACTTACTCAAACGTCTGGTTATCGTCACCGCTGTATCAGACAACCATTTTGTGGAGTCGGAAGGCATGCTGGCCTCGGTACGTAAATGTCTCCCACGGAACCAGATTATTCTTTATGACCTTGGACTTAATGAAAGAAACAAAAAAATCTTAAAGGCTTTGAACGAAGATATCGATGTGCGATCATTTTCGTCATCGGATTACCATGTTAATCACTTGAAAAACCTCATGAACTATGCCTGGAAACCTGTCATCGTCAGGGAGGTGACCAAGGAACACGACGTGATCATGTATGGAGACGCCAGTATGAGAATGATATCCTGTGACTTAAAAAAGGCTCTCTCTCATCTTTTTCAGTTTCCTCTGTTTGCTGCAGTTGCTTTACGATTCAAAGCAATTGAATTTGTTCATGATGGTATGATGGAATATCTACACTACCCAAAACAGAGGAGAGATATAGCAAATATGTACTCAATTGAAGCAACTGGCTGGCTGTTGTGGGCAAATCCCATTATGAAAGAGAAATTCATCGAGCCCTGGTATGACGGTGCTCTACACCGGGACTGTATAGCCCCGAACGGATCAGAACTTAATCCGTGTCACTACACGTGGAATCATAACGGTCGCTATATAGGTTGTCACCGATATGACCAAGCCGCAATGGATTTGATTTTTACTAGAGAATTTGGGCGTGTTGTACCTATTAGAGCTCAAAACAGACAATTATGCAGATCAATCTGGAGATTCAGGAAGACATAACTGTGGTATGCTACCAAGCCATTTTAATTTTCGGGTTATTACAATTGTTTAGAACAATCCTTGTCTGTGACATAATTATCTATAGTGAAATATCAGACATATCTTGAGTTGGATTGGCTAATTAGCTGTATATATCATAATTATTATGTTATCCTATATAGAAACTGAAAAGGGTAGGTTATTTTCATATGCCTCTTTTTACTATATATTAAGTCCTATCTTAGTTTGTGCTCCAGGTCAGTGTAAATATGAGGTTCACTGCTTTATTCAGAGTTAATCTCTGGTATAATTTCTTTTACATAGTTGCATATAGCAGACTTTATGATATATATATGTTGTCCTTGTCTATGATGTTGTTATAATCATCAACAAAAAGTACAGCCAGTCTTAAGCTGGACTAGAGGGTATAGTAAGTGGTATTGTACCATGGAAACCCTATGTTTATTTATCCTAGTAACTGGAAAGGGAGATGTAGTAACATAATACTATTGAATCCTATCTACACCCATGCTCCCATTGGGGTAAACATAAATATAGCTGTAGCTGTCTGAAGAAGTATATACAAAGCACGCTATAATTATTCTGTGACTTAAAACATGCTCCTTCTAGTTCCCTTTGTTTGCTGTAGTTGACAATACAAAGCAAATGAATTTGTTAATGATAGCATGATAGAATATCAACACTACCCAAAGCAGAGGAGAGTCATGGCAAATATGTACTCAATTAAAGCAACTGGTTGGCTGTTGTGGGAAAATCCCACTATGAAAGAGAAATTCATCTAGCCCTGGTATGACTGTGCTCTACACCGGGACATTCGCCCCAAATAGATCCGAACTCAATCTGTCACTATACGATGAATCATAACAGTACCTATAGGTTGTCACAGATCAGCCAAGCCACAATGGATTTGATTCTTGCTAGAGAATTTGGGCCTGTTATACCAACTAGAGCTCAAAACAGACAATTATGCACATCCATCTGGAGTTTCAGAAAGACGTAGACTGTAGTATATCATCCCAAAATTTTCGGTAATTAAGTAAGGCCTTTAGAAGAATACTTTTGTCCTTGTCTCATGTGATATAATCATCTATGATAAAGAACAGCACAAATCTAGAGTTGGACTATAGGCTCATTAGCTGTGTCATACCATAGAAATTAAATGCTATCCTAGAAACAGGAAAGGGCAGGTTGTTTTTATATGCCTATTTCTAGTACTAAATGCTGTCGTGTATCCCTACTCAAGGTCAGAGTAAACATGAGGTTCGTTGCTGTATTCAGCATTGTTCTGTGGTATAATTTCCTTTACTTTGTTATGCATGATGAAAATTGTGAAGAAACAAGCCAACACAAGGCAATTGCACAACAAACAAATCAATTACATCCAACTATATTAGCTATGCATAGTGGCCTTTATAAAAATGATAGTCTCTATATTGTCTTTGTCTATAATAATTATAGCTAATCATAAAGTACAGCATGTCTTAAGATGGACTATAGGCTAATTAATCTGAGGTGCTTTTTGTAACTCCGCTTTCTTACACTCACACAACTGCTTATAAATTCTGCATTAATACTAAAGTGCTATAATCAGCTACCAGGTCAAGGGCATGAAAGCATGTGATTTGTATAACTGAAAGCTACCATTACCTACCTAACTATTTCAAACTTTGTATACATATTCTTTTCACAATCAAAATTGATAACATAATTTTGCCATGCCATTAACCCCTAATCGCCTCCGCACGTGATCTGGTGGTGCTCGCAGAACGGGACTTCCTGGAATGCTGTAGCTATAACCATATATGCTTGGGAAAAGACGGAAATCGCTAAAATAGCCGAATTAATCACAAGAACGCCACTACAATATTGTGTGCAGAGGAAAGGTCTCTTCACAGAGCCTGTCTCAAGTATAACGAGCCGCTCTACACCGACCGCAGTCGCAGTCCATAAAGTTTCAACTACCCAATGTTCTTCTCGTGCGGCGAACACATGGCTACGTCCTTCCTAAAACAGGTAATTGTGCTTCTATACCAGCAGTTAGAATTCCTGGCTAGTTAGTATTGGAGTTACTCGTGCGCTAAAACGCTGGATTTCTAGTTGCCGTTGACCTTGCTCTTCAGGTATAATAGCTAGCTAATAAGTGTTGCAAGACATTCATATAAGAGCGATATTTCTATACTTATTTTTGTTTTTCTGCCATTCGCAGTATTAACGCATTATTTTTACTCCTATGGATCATCTATTCTTAGTATATTATATTGCACAAGTTGTTGTAGGAATTAGTCCTGTGCTATTGCTGCACGTTATAAATTATTCATTATGCACTAATTCATATGTGAGCTGCACACAGTAAAAAATCCTAGAATCTTAGTTTCAACCAAGCTACAGCTTTGCCCTTTACATTTTTCAAAACTCCTGAAGAACATTATTTGGTGAGGAAACTCAAAGTTCCTATGTTTGCAACATGATTAGCTTAGTGGAGGAAACATCAAAGACAGGCAAGTGCACAACAAACAAAGCAACTACACCCAGAGCAATTCTTTGCAAAGAAAAGAACTGCCCTGGATGGGACAGTAAAAAATCATGTCAGACATGTCATCACTGCTAATTATAAAGTGTATCATTCCGTTAGGAATAAATCCCTCTTCATTATTGAGCTTGTTAATAGCAATTGTACACACTTTAGAACATTTCAGTCTGTAGACCTTCATCAAATGAGTGATGATACAAGCGGAAATTTAATGGTAGCATTAGCTGGAGATAGGAAAGGAAAATATAAATTTTTGAATATGAAAATTAGCTAAAATAGTAAAAAATGTTATTGTATTCTCAGTGGGCTGATGTGAAGGTCCACAGACTGAAATTTATTCTAAAAAACTATACTACTATGAACAAGCTCAGGAACTTGTCTATAATTCAATTCATGAACTATTACAGTCCAATGAAATTAGTATAGATCTCAAGAGTCTATAACTAATACTTAGAAGAAGAAACCTAGTAGTTGCCATGAGATTCGTTGACTTTCTTTAAAAACAGAGATTCTCCATGTCTTGAGCCAGACTTCAGGATGATTATAGTCGTACTTAGGATTTATGTGGGTGGATTCAGATCGAAAGTAACCAGATGTCCTACAATTGACTTTATTATAATGACATTACAGTGAAGCGGTGAAGTAGGAAACTCCCAATCGCGGCACTGCGCACACATTCTAAAAATTGTTTCTGAATAACGCACACCACGGAAACATTATTATCGCCTTCTCACAACTCTAAAGTTGAGCGGCGTCCTAAAACTCCGCGGTGTTTAAGGATACCTTTTTGCAGGCAAGCAGTTGCTCTTTCAAGGAAAGGGCAAGGTTTACTGTTTGGAGAAGGTATGGGGCTACAATAAGTAGAAAGGATTATCTTGGTCTTCTACTTCAGCCATGAAAACTTTAAAGTAAACAAGAGATCAAGCTTATGCATGTTTAGTTTCATCCAATAACTCGGAATTGTGGACACCGCCAGCGACCGAGCGCCAATAGCGTAAATGCACTCTATATGCTAGCGCCATCTACTAATCTGACAACTCAACGCACGCGCGGAAATAGCCCTCGCGCTAATTATTGGGGTAACGCCCGTCACTGATTATATTCGCGTACACAAACTGATTGTGGAATGTTTAAGATTCTACCTCTCTAGTTTTAGTCCTTAGCAAGCTCTCAAGCCCTAAGGCATAGTCTTTCTGTTCATACAGACCCAAGCCAGTTTATTGTCTTTCATTAGTATTGTAATACCTCTTTTTATAAATAATACTGAAGCCTTATAATGGGCAACCTCATAATAAAGGACAAGGGCCAGGGATGTAAATATGTGTCCCTGTTTTCTCCACTGCAAAATAGTGACTTCAATGGACGGGTAGTGAGATTGCACCAGATGATAAAAATATAAATTAGCTACTTGGAGCCCATAATAAGTACTATAAGTATTTACATAGTCAGTTTGTTGTGAAATTCTAGTAGCTATACATAACAGTTAGTTGGCAATCATATTATGAGCATGGACATGCATGCATAAATAAGAGAGAAAGAAAGACAAAGCAATGGCACAACAAATTATTCACTACACTCATTGTGACCTGTGGGACTCAAACCCACAACTCTTCACTTTCTAGAGGTGAAGCACTCTAGCTACTAGCTAAGCTTCCAGGGCAGCGCAGTTGGTAGGAGTCTAAGTCAGGCTATATAACACAATTTAAAGTCAGGCGACACCCTCTGCAATATCAATTTTGCAGCTATATGTGAAGGCTGGGTTACTAATTAAACCACCAAAAGCACTAATTAAGCTCTAGAATAGGTTTTTTTCGCATGAATAAGAGAGGAAGAAGACAAGGCAAAGGCTAAACAAACAATTTAACTCAAGACAGGCTACTTTTTCTAAAGAAAAAGGGCTTCCTTTAGTGCTTTCTTGAGTGGAACTCAAACCTAAGGCTTAGTGTAGCATTAAAGGTATGTAATAAGCATTGTTAAATCATGCTCAAACCTGATATCCTGTTCCTCTCACTGTGTTTGAACCTTTTGTTCTATTATTCCTCATTTCCTATCATGTGATGAGTGTGTGTTACAATAAGTTCCTAAATTACCTGTACTTATCATCATTGCCTTTGTATGTAATTTATCAATACTGAACAATTCCCCATATTGCCCCCAATAATAATTATGTTTGCATTATGTGGGTAGTGGTTCACACTATTGATTGGTAATATTATTTAAGCCTCTCTCTTGACTACCTTGCAATAATCTCTCTCTCTGGTATGCTACCTAAACGAAACACTGGTTTTGTGGGCCAGACCCTCACACGAAAGGGAGGAACTTAAGTAGTCCCATGTGTGTATGCACCTAAAACTGGGTGGCTCAAGAATGTGATAACAAGGTACATTGTGAGTAGAGATATGTAACCAATGCAGAGGCAAGGCTCGTGCCGCATACTACTGTACAATTAAGGGGGAGAGTTTTATAACTTTACTCTACCTTGTTATGCATTCCTGGACTACCTAGTGTTGTTTGTCATACAGAACACGCTAGCACATGTGGAAAAGTCGTTTCAAAGTTATGTGGGAATGTCCAATAGGTCAAAATGTACACAAACAAGAATGTTGTTCCTAAGTATTGGTGTTGTAGATACATGCCTCATCTTTCTTTCACATTTCTTTAAGTATTGGTGTACTACACCACCATTTAATAACTGCATTCTTGCTCATTTTAACAAACCAACCAATCCTACATCCCCTTTCATTTAGACGGAAGATGTTTGCCACCACTTTTATTTTTCTCTTGGCACGTTATGTATTGCATCTAACATCACAAAACAACCATATAAGGGTTAGTTACAGTACAATAAGTTCAAACGTCTATGAGATTATGAACTTAAATTGCGATTAAGTTGGGTTTCAAATATATAATGCAGATGAACAAGACAGAATTATTTAGCTGTGTATAGAGCTGGGCCTCTTATGCATGAGAAGAGGAGCATCTAACAACAGTCACATAAATGGCTGGGTATAATGGACATAGAATAATATTAGCTATCCTGATTCTGGGTAGTGTTTGCACGCATTATGCTTACAAGGACTATTTATCTAATCAAGGTGTATGCTACCATTCAATAATAGTGATCTCTTCTCTCCCCACTCGCCATGTAGTGGGTCTCTCTTCATTGCTCCTTCCAAGGGGACACTGACCTTGGTTGGACACATCACCTTATAACTTAATAATCCCCTCATATCTCTATGTCATACCCAGTTTATGACAGTGGAGGCGTATCTTGGATTTTAACAATAGATATAGGGTCCCTCCATTCAGTTACCTAATATAGGCACGAATTTACCAGAACCTGAGTCCTATCAGACCATCTAGGTCAGAATGTCAGTGTTATCATACCATCATGTCACAATGAGATAGAGCTGGCTCACCTCAGTCTCACTACAAGAGGGTATTGTATAATTATATCTCAGTATATGTATGTAGTTATGGTTGAAGAGAGTGTGCTGCTAAATATAATTTATGGATAATGCAGTTGCCTTTCATCTGTGTAACATAAACAGACTCTACCTAATCAAATGCTTGCTGCGATTTGAAAGCAAGGAGGGTGTTTCAGTAGTCAGGGAGCAAAACAGTACATAGCATTACAGGAGTTGGATAAGAGCTGCAGGCATTATATATTGAGTTTAGTAGAAAGACAAGAGGGTTGGCAGCCAGGGGGCAGGACAGATAAATACTCTGCTGGTTAGCTACATCTGCCATATTTCATGTGGTTACAATATAACACACTTGACGGTCAAGCAGAAGCAAAAGGTCAAGCACAAGCAAAAACAGGGGGGGTGTTGGGAGATGGATCCGCCACTACTACAGCCAGAACTACAACTACTAATCAGGGCCAGCTTGCATTATAAGGACACGCGTATTTGGCTGACGGACGACTTATGCAGTTCCTTTAGTCAGTTTCCGCCCGTTCAGACCAGTAGGCTAGCTTACTACGCTCGCAATTAGCGCTGTAAAAACGTTGCAACACATTTTCAGTGTACAGCCACTTTAATAGCGTATATACGCGGGCTAACAATGTTCTACATTTTCCTAGTAGCGCGTAGTCACATTGCAAAAATCACAATACTTTAAGACACGCAAAACATACCGAAAGTACAGTATTTCTTTCTAGTAAATATGCATGCTATATGCACACGCGTTTTTATGGCGTATTACATGTCGCACGTATGTTTTCCCTCTATAAAGTATGGATAGCTATCCATACAACTTGCTTTGCATATCCTTGCATACCTCTATAATAGCAACCTCTAGATCTGTTTGTTTTGGATCAGGTAAAATTTAAGTAGGGCCATTCGTGTCAGAGTGACTGTTACATCTCTCCCTGCATTTTGGGTTGGTAGTACATGGCCATACCCACTGTATATTACCTTATGTATTTATGACACCTTCTGTATTATATCAACACATTTGACTTGATGTTTAGAGTTTCATGTCAAGGTAATGTAGCCTAAGCACTGCCTCACACATATAATATATTGAACAGCACCAGGATCCAGAAGATGGACTCCATAGATGTAACATTAAGTGTGTTCACATAATACTTGATACTAAGAGCACTAAAAGTTTACATAGACTGTCCGTTCTGATCTTCTTATACAATGTGGGCAGACATGTGGTCTTCCTCTAATCGCCCGTAGGCGGAACTGGCAGTTTCTTTCCTATGAAAGCATAGCAAACCGGCCCTTTGAACATACAGATGTCCATAAGCCAGCTAATTGCAACAATAACATTTCTCATGTTGAGATGATGACATTGACAAAGTCACAGAAATATATGACAAACAAAACAACGGTCATGACACATAGCACAGAGATCTGAGATCTGTTAATACTAGGCTCTGAGTATTCCTCCTAATCTTACAATGTAAGGACACGGAAAAGGACATCAACAAACTTATATCAGGGATAACTTCTTTCTTATCTCAGACACAAGCCTATTATTATTTTTTATTTGATAAGTTTTAGCACATGGTAAGGTAAACACAAAATAGTAAAATGTTACTACCAAAGTCAGTGCATGCCACTACATCTGTAGTAAATTGTTCCAAATGCAGATTACTCAGATAACTTTACAAGTAAATAAGGCTGAAGAACGAGTGAAAGATATTGTTAACATGTAAGAATGATAACAATGGCGACCTCTTCTAAATAGAGCCAGAGAAAGGTGAAGATAGATACTGTATAGCCATAAAATATTTGATGGAAGGTGCATAGAGGAGATCAGTAAAAACTCCGAAGAGAGGACACTTTGGGATCACGGCTTTTGTCCTCTCTTCAGAGTGTGTCCTCTCCTCGGAGTTTGCCCTATTTTTAGCTCTAAATGCCTTAAAATTAGATTTATGGTTATTGTTGTACAACAGTTGTGTCAATAAAATAACAGAGCAACATATTCTGATCATAACTATATAAGAAACACAAGTGCATATGCTGTAAAAAATGCAATGAATGCTGAAGTATAGCTAATTGGCGTGCGCGAGCGAGTCCAGCCTAGTGGCGCATACGGCGGAATTTGTCGGTATACAGTGCGAAGTGCTAAGACAGTAGAATTTCCACTTTTTGTACAATAGCTCAATGATACAATGTGTTATGAACTAAAGGTAAGGACCAAAATGTTCCTCAATCTTTTCTAATTAATTTGATGCCAGTCACATGACCATATATGGTTGTCATGTTACGCTATTTAGTGGCAAAGGAATGTACGTTTGAAAAATATTTAGGCAATTTATTTCCACAAGACTTTGAGTTAAGAGTCCAAACTTGATATGCATAATACTAGTCCTTAGGTCTACCAAATGCACTAGAAAATTTTCACCGCTCGCCTTTAGTTAGTATGAAACTAACAAAAACGGTGTTTTTTGAGGTCCCTTGGGGTTAGGCAATTTATTTTTCAATTTTTATTAGTTAAGCTCGCAGATTTTAATATGTTCATCTAAAATGATTGCACTACCCGTGTATAACGTTACTTTTCACCTAGCAAACAATGCACAGGAGAAACAAGCCCGAATGCGCGAAAACGCTGCATTTTGACGCCATTTTGTCTTCTAATGACGTATTACGTCAGTCAGTGACGTACGTGTGACGAAATTTAATGCGATATTACTTACCCATCTAAAATGTAGTGCGCATACGTTAAATTGGGGCGTGCGTTTGGGAGGTTGCGCGCGCATTAAATTCCATTTACGTGACACTAGAGCGACGTTTCCGTAAACCTGACGTCACCGCCTAATGTATCGTATAATAGGGAGCGTCACCCGCGAAAGTTGATTTTTGCGTTAATAGTCCCGTTTTTCTCGCGCGGTGTAAGGCCACTAAAAACTACTTACCTTTAGTTCAAAGCACATTGTATCATTGAGCTATTGTACAAAAAGTGGAAAAGTGAAAATGCTACTGTTTTAGAGCTTCGCACTGTACATAATTGGTAAGCGGAAGCAAGCCCAGCCTAGTGAAGCGTACCGCAGCGGTTGTCTGTATAATATAATTATATAATATATGTGAAGACAGTTATGCGAAGTAGTTGTGGTTTATGCGGAGATATTTTATAGTCATGAATATTGCCAACAAATTACGCATGCTTCAGCGACTACGCGCCTCTATTTATGCGAATATGAGAAATAATTTCTCAACTACACTGCAAGGTCAAAGGAATTCGAAAGTCTCATACACACAGTAGTATCTAGCGTTGGCGGTGTAGCTACATCTCTCACGCAGATACATTGTATCACTAGTGAAATATAAGTATGGTAACGGTAGCTATAATTATGCGAAGATCATCAGCGATCGGCGTAGCTGATCTTAGCT
>JAODVQ020329300.1:0-11940 GCA_025400075.2 Phenganax stokvisi
TTCGGCAGCTGAATTTCTGGCCGTGCCATTTCGTCTGCATGTGAGCAATTCTCTCCAATTTTTGACAGACTGTTTCTTACTTATCATAGTGTAAGTGCATGAGCTTAGATAGTAATTTCGCTTTCTCAGTTTTATGTAATAGCTGACGATTATAGATGTCCGACGAAGATCGGTAGTTTACTCTATACAAGTGATCAGAGTGACTTGTGGGTCGGCTGTGAAGCTCCTGGATGCTGGAGGTGGTGGCATTATGCTTGTGTGAACCTGGCAAGGCTATATACCTGCAGATAATGAGACGTGGGTGTGTCTCGTTTGCCACTAAGCTTATAATGGCTTTGAATTTTACTACAAAATTAAATCAACATTATTCCAATATCACTTATTATCATAATAACTTAGCTATGTCGTCATTATTACTAACAGTGGCAGAATGTTACTACAAAATTTAATCAAAATTATTCCATTATCACTTAACCATTATTAAGCTTGGATGAATGTTACTAAATTCAATCAACATTCCAACATAGCTAGGTCATCATTTTTATTAACGGTGGCTCGCGCTATACATAAAATGTTAGCTTATAATATCACAATGAAATCATGGCGCTCGCCTGTGCTATGCTCGCTGCACATGGAGCGCCGGAGAAGCACGTCATGATCATGGTTTTTCTTCGTTGAGTGGATGTCGTCGAGCTCCAGTGACGTTTTGCGTGCAACAAATGCAACGTTGCATTAGGTACCATACAGAGTGTATTCGCGCAAACTGTGACGCATATATATGTTCGTCAGGGATACTGGCACTTGGATTCCACGACAAAGTAGCCACCACCTGAGAGCTTGGTTGGTATGTTTATCCCAGGGCTCTGATAGTTTTGCTCCAGGAATGTCTTATTCAGTAAGTTGTAAAACAGTACACCCGTCTGGATCAGTCATAGCCAGGTAGCCTCCCGCAAATGTCTAATCCTGTAGCTGACTATATTCTCTGGTACTTGAGTTTGCCTATCTCTGAATACCTCCTTGCTCCAGGCTACATCTTTCTTCACAAATACACTATTGACTCCAAATAATAGCCTCGTCCCCTGTCTCTCCCTCTGCTCGCACAATTTTACGCGTGACCTTTGAACTACTGGGAAAAGTGCGGAGGGTATATTCTCGCACGTGACTGACGTCATGGTACACGCCACATCAATACTGTGTGTATGTTAGGGGTAGACGCGACTTTTGCACTACGGGTATATAGACGCGATTGCGCGGTTTCGCGCCCCGTGTATCCCTTTCAGTCACAAAATGTTGTTAATTTGCACACTTTCGACACAGATTTCTAGACTTTGACCCCATTGACAGACGGCATAGCGGCATTATCTCTCGAAAACCACCCACGCACTCTCTAAAGTGGCTGTACGGGCCTTCGATGTGACCGTCGGAGCTTTGATGTTTCTTTCATCTGTCCTTTCAGTACTTTAAAAAAAAATCAGAAACGAGTGAGTGGTGTTATGAACAACTCACGGAGCCGCTAGGGAGACGAAGAAACAATGGCTAGCAAAAAGAATGGACAAAATGAAGGCCATTCTACGAGGCGAGTGCGCGTTGACAGGACTCAATGGGGGCGTGGCATGTTAGGGACAAGCGCATGCGTGGAACCCAACTGAACTATCGAGAAAAAAGCCGATTTCGTGTCTGAAAGAGGTATAGACGTTCACGGTACGTAAATTAAACTGACGGTAGCGGCCTTCGTTTCGAGAACTGCATCCCAATAGTTCAAAGGTCACGCGTAAAATTGTGCGAGCAGAGGGAGAGACTGGGGACGAGGCTATCCAAATAATGCCTGCTAGCAAGGCCTAAGTTCAAAATTACTTGGGGCATTCTCTTATTTAGATACGCAGCGCCGTTCGTAGTGGAGGGAATTTCAAACATGGCTAAACTTACCGTAGACTACAATACATTCAGCACTCGAAAATCACGCGTATGGCAGTCCGGATGTGACGTCACGTTTCATTAACAAAACCAATCAACATAATTTTGCATTAAATGTAAAGGACTATTCTGAGAGCAGCATAAGCTAAGCCAAAATGTATCCAGTGTCTGTGCCGACGGTTTGCACTTCAGTGCTTTTCATTTAGTCCTGTTTTGTGTGAGAGGAGCATTAGGTGTCTAGGCTGGGCACCTAGCGTCCACTCCTTCATCTGGTTGCATGTGTTTGTGTTTCATTATGTATGGAATGGTAGTGGTTGGATTGGTTTCCTTCTTTGTTTTTATATATACCTTTTTTGAAGCTATGTAATATGCTATAAATAATATCATGCTTCTATTTCATTTGTGTATGCACAAAATGTTGAAGAATAAACACCCCATTAATGCACTATGGGTACGATACCAGACCCTCCTGCACAACTGTATGTGCTTACTTGCGGTTACTGTTGTAAGAGTTGTAACGTTAGCCCAGCAATGTTAAACATTCTCCTAGTATATATTGCTTGTAATAAGCTGTTTGTTGCCTAGAGATATCATAATCTCCACTGATGTCCCTGCCAATAGTTGATGAAACAGTTGATGGCATTTTGTGCATGATTGAAGAATAAGAGCTAGTAATATTCACATTGAGCAATGCACCAATAACAACACGCCGAGCGCTCACATTCTATAACACTCATTGTTATACTCAAGTAATTAGATATACCACAGAAAATTTTTAATTTGAGAATTTAAAAATTAAGTCAACTTATTTAGAGTGAGACTCATCCTCATCCACTGAATTGCTTAAACGGCCCAAGAGTTGTCTCCTCTGTGCCTAACGTTCAGTCTAGCTACCCAGATATTGAACTACAGGCTTCTGGTAGTAGATTTGCGTGTGAGGGTTTAAGCCACTGTGTATGTATAATGTGATCTTGAGCATTGTGCGCTATCTCGTACACTTGTGTGGTAGCTATATTATACTCCAAGTGAATCATCTATGACTAGGTAGTGCATGAACTATATACAATAATCATAATTACATATATTATCCTGAGCTAATGATAGTTATTTCATAACTAGCTAATACAGAAAATTTGTACATCATGTCACTGGTTTCACCACCGTAAACACTGAGATATGAAACTTCCACTCGACTTCATTATCTACAGTCAGAACATCACCTTTGCTACTGCCTCCTAGTGCTCCTTCTAGGAAATTTCTAATGGTGTCATCAACACAACTCCTTTCAAATGATCTAACAAGAAAGGAAACGTGTTATGATTATAGTCATCTTCACTTACTCTTCTTTCTTGAGGTTTAAGTCAACAAACTGATGTTTGTGGGCAATTTGTGGTCGAAGGTATACAATTGTGCATCCTTTGGCTAGGATGAATCCAGCTGTGGATTCAAGAAATCTGCGAGCTTAAAAAGAAACAGAAGAGAAGGGAATTCAACACATGCCCCTTGTTATAATTATATATATACAGTGATGTCTCTGAATAACCCTGAATTAGCTTCTCATATATAACATTACAGTCTTTTCTTGGCAGTATTTTATTGTTATCCTTTATGCGCAGGCATAGTTGTTTTGCCTGTTTCCGGCATTCGAACACTCAAAGCTACAGAGCCCTGCAAAAACACGAGCATGGGACTATGCTGGTGCAAGCTTTAATTTAATCGAAAAATTAGGAAGGAAGTGGAGATTTAGCACTACTATGTAGCTCACCTCTCTTCCGTAATCGCCATTATCCAAGCAGCTACTATGCGCATATGCCTAAACACTGATTACGTGTGCGTATGTGTCAAGCATTTAACTAATTTAACTTTGCTTAGAAAATCGTTATGAAAGAAGTGACAGATATCTTCGGCCCAGGTCTGATTCTTGTATATATGCATCAGTTTTTCCTCCAAAAGAGGCATAGTTTGCTATTATCGACCTAGTCAGTTATTTGAGTCTTTTGTTGCAGTTCTCTTCAGCTATTACAGCTATATATGCAACAAGTTTTTGTCCACCCACATGTGTGAAATATGTATGTAAAGTGATGCTTAGATAGTACAGAGGGTTTGCACTTCAGTGTGCACTTGCCTCGTATTGATGTTTCAATACTATTAATGATTCATGCCCATATATATAATTATACTGAACGCATTAAACGCAGGTTTCAGATGTAGTCAAGCTTATCAACATATGTAGCTGGAAAACGCATTGATTTATATGAAATAAAAGCATGGGCTGAGTGATCAAATGATTATAACTAGATGGGAACAAAGTAAAAAGCATAGAGAGAAATGGTTCCAGCATTATTTTACATAAGTCCTATATACCATATACTGCCAAAAATCATGTCAAAAACTGGTGTGACAATATGCAGCTTATTGTAGGACACATTGGAATTCATCTCTTGCTAGTGTCTTTGTTTTTTTACACAGTTCCTTTTATTCATAAAGGATTTTTAATTAACCCCCGGCGGGCTTGTGCGAGGGTTACGGTTCTTGTTCTGTGTGTCTGTGTGTCTGTGTGTCTGTCTGTGTGTGTGTCTGTCTGTCCGTTATCGCACGTCTCAATTCTAGTTTCGCACTAAAACCGAAGCTACATTCTCTCGGTGTGATGAACGTCAAACGCCTTTTTCCTGAAATCGCTTCGTTGCCGAGATATTGCAATATTTTCATACCCAACTAGGTTGCGATCGACGGTCATCTTGAGCGATCGAAACAATCGCGAGCGGCTGTGTAAAACAGTACAAGTTTGTGCTCCACAGTCACGTTTGCGTCCAGTAGCCTAGCAGTAAAGCGCTGTGTTCATGGGCGTAGGCAACCTCAATTAGATTCCCGAGGTGTTGCCCTTCTTTTTTTGCCTTAGTTATGAGACACACCCATTCTGTGCAAGCTCAGCACATTTTGCATAAGCTTTTTGCCTCACTTCATTGAAGCCGGATAAGTACCAGCCCAACTTAATCTACAATAATCATGGGTTCTGTTCTCTAAATATCCAGCGTTATTGCTGTAAGGCTGTGGTGAATAGCTAGCTGCTAGGTAGATCACTGCAGTTCATATGCTATCTGCTGTCTACATCGAGGGTTTGCACTTTAGCTAGTGCTTTTCATTTAGATTCATTTTTGCTAACCTGATTCACTTTCGCTGAGGTCAGTGAGTGGTGCAACAAGAACTAAATCAACAAAGTCTTTTTGGACGAGGTGTTTGTCAAATATCACTGGAAACTCCGAATGTACAAGTCTCTTACACTGCATGAAGAATAAAAGGAAGGGAAGGACGAGATTAACAAGATTCAAAGGGCCATATACTACTTTAAATTTAATACTATACACAATTTCCCAGCTCCATCTGACTTACGCACCTTAAACAGCTATCAGCCTGCTTCAGTGGCCTACACTCTCATCCCCTGCATTATTTAGGCTCAACTCACAATGCTGTGCATAGCAACACGGCAAGGGGAATAAGACATTGCCATGTTGGACCATGCCACAAGAATAGAATTGGATTCTTGATTTTCTGCACAAAAGTACTTGGTCTAAAGTATACTATATAAACATCTTGACCTTCTCCATCTTTAGGTTATAGCACTTGGTCACACTCACTGGTGAGTAAGCCTCCCCTTAAACCAGCAACATACTGATTAGGGGTGTGTGATAGAGTAACCTTGTAACCACCAAGGGGTAATCATCACATCTTCCAGATGTTAGACATTTGACACCCAGATGTGACAGTAGTGAAACTATAATATGACAGGATCTGGCTCGCAATAAGCATTTTACCTATGCATGAACAAGAATTGGTTGAGGCTAAGATGGGTCACTACTTAAGAGAGCCGTAGAGCATAGACTCACTAAGTTAGGTTATGTGAGTCTGAAAAGGTAGAGAAATAGAGTCAGTTTTGAAGGGAAAGGATATCTTATATTCTGTACCAACTGGGTTCCTCATTATTTGAAGTCCTGCCTTTCTATACTGAGGGTTCCTAACAAGGTGCCATGCCAGTATAATTATAAACCTGTATATAGTTCTGTTGCCTTTCTTCTCGTGTCTGTTTAAATCAAGCGCTAACTCCTGCTGTTTCTGGTGTGCAAGCCTTTGAGGTCATCCTAGAGCCAGAATGGGCGTTTACACACAAGCAAAGGTGTAATGCATAAGTGTTGACCATAGCTAAGCAGTTTTTGTACACTTATAATATACCCATAGCTATGAATACTAATGACATTTTGCTAGATCTCCCCGCTACATGCTCTATATCTCGAGCTGGGAGATAGGGTCTTGCTCAATAGATTACAAAAGAGTCATGCATTTTGATAGGCACAATTTACGAGGCTGTGATTACCTCCATTTGATAGTCCTTGCATTGGGTGAGATAGTTTCCCTGCAGATGAATAGTGCATAATTTTTGATAACCTCCTTTCTTTGGCTCGTTCTCGTAGAATGGGTCGAAATGGATGGACAGAACCTGGCATAAAAGTATGAAACAAACAACCCATCAGTCTCCATGGTAACTGGCCAATAGCATAAACAACATAAATGGATGATTGCCGAGGGCATTAGCGCGAGGCAACTAATCCGGGTCTTCGGCGAGCTTGCCGTGTACGTATATACGTACGTTGTGTCACGCTTAGGAATGTCATTAGTTATCCGGAATCTTCTCAATGACTTCCCCGCGGAGACACGCCCCTTACTTGCTAGGCGATCGCGAGAGCAGTGGACTAGCGTTCGCGGGCGCTGACCTAGCGCCTCAAGCGATGGCTGTGGTGGAGGCAGAAAGTTGCAACAGCTCCTGGTACGCTCTCGCTAATAAACAGCCCCGCTCTATACACTATCGCACGCGTCTCCGCGCCAATCGATGGCACGAGGCATAGATGCGCATGAGTATTCCTAGTACTAGGAGAATGTAGAACCATTGTTAGCTTGCGCGAGATACGCTATATATAGTATTCGGTTGAAACTGCATGCGCGCAAGGACGTACGTACGTACACACGGCGACAAAACATATAGAAAAATTGTGCGAGTTGTATATACCAAATAGACCTCCAGAGAATTTACAAATGGGTCCGAAAATACATGGTGTCCGAGGCTTGATAGCTTACTCTACTAAGATTGTATATATCTACAAACACCTCACAATGATGAGGCTCCAGCCTATACACAAAATTTTATCTCACTATCTTGTTTGGTTTTCAAGTTATCATGGTTGAGGAATAAAAAAATTAAATTAAAAATTTCAATGCATACTTCCTTCAGTAACTCGCCCATATTGCCATCCTTAATACATACAAAGCAGTGTGCTATCTTTTGTTTTCCTTCATGCTTGCCTAATGTACAGTTACACAGGGGCAATCATAAATATGCACCCACTTCTATGTTCATGTAGCCAGAGGCAGACAAGAGACCTGCTTATATGTACCAGGCAATTACCTATAGCCCAAATACCTGCTTTCTCTTAAATTGTGAATTGACACTGAGGGGACTAGAAATTTCACCTAAAACCCAGAGTAGTCGGTCACAGGGAAGTTCTGTTCTATAAACAATCAACCACACCATGTATATCCAGATAAGCCAACACTTTGGTGGTCTATTGTAGACTGTTTTACCACAGTTACAAAATAACCTTTTTATATTTCTTTTCCAATTTCAGTGAGTACCAGCCTGGTCCAAATCGGATTTCCATAGCAACTGTAAAACATGTATGTGTAACAAAATAAACCTGGTAAACTAAGCATCGTGCTAAGTCAGTAAAAGTTTAGATTATTTCTGAATAGACACCACAAAGCATACTCTGGTTAAGCATTGAGGATTGCTGCTCTTCCTGCTCATAATATCCCCGTTCTATTCTTTTAGAAATCTCTTTTTCCACCTATATAATAATTATACACACTATTACCCATGAACCTTGCCACACATTCACATACCTGAAGTGACATGAAGACACTTCCATGCCCCGAATCAGCACGAAATAGCCGCATTTTAAGAAAATGAAGATCGTCAGCACGACGTAGCACGCGATGTAGCCCATGACATAGCCCACGACATTGTAGCCCACGACGTAGCCCACGACGTAGCCAATGAAAATCATGTTTTGTTTGTGGATTCAGACGCATACATTTCCAGAAAGGTTTAGGCTCATAGTACTTTGTGTCAAGACAGAGTTCAGTAGCAAATTTGGCAACCTTTTTATGATCCTGAGCTTTTGTATAACGCATATAGCACCACAAAATTCCACAACCGAGCATGCACAATGCCAAAATGAGCAAAGTTAAATTGACATACTTAAGAGTGTAATATACACGAAATGAAGAAATAACACACCTTACAGACGGAAATGAATAAGACCACTTGTCACACATTGTACACGGACCTGTACACGTAAAATTAAACTCGAAATATTTATCTTTGAAATACAACTGATTCATAAGTATAGCACCGATGCCGATTAAACACTGTATAAATATTTTCACAATGTAAACCAGAAAAATCCCATAGCGGCCCCTATACTTTTCTTCTAGTTTGTTTACGATATAAAAATTTTCCGCCTTGTATTGTCCAGTTTTTCTATCACGAAACCTGTTTAAATTTTGCACGACAGAAAAAAAGTAATCAAAATCAGCAACATACAAGGCGCTCCACACGAAGTGTGGCGTGGCCAACAGAATTCCCTGCACCAAAACAAATAAAGGATAATTCTCTGCACGCGAGAGGCTCTGCTCGCAAAAAGTATTGATGTAGACCATGTCGTCACGAGATATCTCGAAGCTGCTGTTGATGCGTGAAGCGGGCAAGATACAAACGGGTCCACCAGTACCCAACAACTGCTGCAGGAACGAGTCAAGCAGAATTCCCAACGCCATGATCGTGGCAATGTAATTGACGAACTGGTCCCACCAAAAATCGATTGGACGTACTGAACTCTTGCCACCGTCGCCCTTTCGAGCAATGGACTCTTGTTCTTCGACGAGCTTTTTCAAGTTGGCCTGGTTGGTTGGTCCAGCAGGCATCGTCCTCCCTTTAAACTCTTTGTCTCTAGGACCAGGGCCTCAATTGTGTGTACATAAATAGGGACGTGGTTAGTCTCGGCCCTTAGACCCACACGCGCGGAAGTGGGTCTGGTATAAACAACAGGTAGAGAATACACAGAATGACCAATAGAGACATATTGACGTCGGTTAGACAGATAAGCTTTTATCCAGCGCAACAGCCTGTCGCAGATACCAATATTCCACAATTTCAACAGAAGCTCATTGTGCCCTACCGTATCAAACGCTTTCTTGAAATCCAGATATACTACATTAGATCGGGATCGAGAGTTAAAAATCTGGTTGCAAAACAATAGCAGCTGTTGTAACGTTGAACAGCTTTTCAGAAAGCCAAATTTTCTAACAGAGATTGTACTGAGAAATCAATAATGCTGTTGTAAACCAACTTCTCCATAATTTTAGAGACAATGCACAAAAGCGATATAGGTCTGTAGTTAGATATTAGACATTTACCCCTGATTTAAATACGGGTCTGATAAGGTGGACACGCCATTCATCAAGAAGGTAGCATTGAGTCAAACTCAGAGAATAAAGATAATGTAGCAGTTGATAAAGGGCCAAAAAGGTGTGCTTTAAAAACTTTGAACTAATGTCATCACAGCCCATTGCTTTGGATGCATCAAGAGAACTGAGAGCAGTTAGAATGTCAAGTTCTGCAATATAGCTGAACAAATAAATGAATCAGGGTTGATTAAGTTGTTGGATTCTACAAAGAGAAGGACCTGGATGTAAAACAGAATGAAAATATTATTAAAAAGGAAGGCCTTCTCCTTGTCTGATTTAGCTGAAGTTCCATCGATGTGCATTTGATAATGGAAGTGAATTTTGACCTGAAATGGATCGGATATAAGAATAGATGGCAGGGGAACATTTGGAATGCAGAGACTCAAGCAAGTTATTCTCGTAGGATGATTTACACTGTTGCATTTTATGATACAGCAGAGGTTCACAAGTTTCGATTTTGTCATGTAAATGAAGAGAGGGGTGGGATTTCATTCTTTTTCTTAGACATTCAAGTTCACGGCGAATTTCAGAATTAAACCATTTTGGATCTTCAGAACAACTTACAAAAACCTTAGGAATATAGAGAGACATAACATGAAAAATCAACGCTTTCAATTCTGACCAAATATACTCTATGTTTTAGATCCATAAAATAATATAACTAAAATCAAAATCCATTAAAAAATCACAAATAAGGTGATAGTTAGCTTTGATAAAATCAAACACATATCCAGATTTAGGTTTAACACAAGACTTAATGATAGTAGAAACTGAGAAAGAAATAATAAAATGATCAGAGAAGGTATGGGAGGAATCCACATTTAAGCTAATGATGGATACACATATTTTAGATCTGGTGCTTTTAGATCTAAGCACCATCAGGTATATAATATGACCTTGTTATGAGTAGGAACATTAACATGTTATATAATTATTATGATCAAAAATAAATTCACAAAATAAGTTGGAGGCTGGGGGTACTGCCAAATAAATTCAACTAATCCATATCAGGGAAGTCGAAGTCCCCAACCACAATAACATTGTTATAAGATGATACAATATATAGGTTAGATAATCAACAATAGAGGATATATAATTAAAGTTAGAATTAGGGGCAATATAGGCACAACAGATCACAAAATCATTAATCTTAATGTACAATATTTCTAAATCAGCAGGTGAAAGAATACAAAAACTATTTCAAGATTCTCTAACTGCCACCAATACACAACCACCTCGTGAAGGTCTGTCTTCGGCTCTTTGCAATATCACATATCACAAAGGCACAAGAGTGCCCTTGTGCCCTTGTACATAGGGATTGGCATGGTTTTGCTAAGGGAGCTAATTTATTGTACTAAAAGTGAATGAAAAATCCTCCAAATTTAAAAATGTGGCATATAGGGATTGCTCAAAAAGGGGAAGAGACAAAATAGGGATTGTATTGGGATCACACATCATGGTCACACATCCCCTATATCGTCTCAACTCTCAATACGTATTTATATTTATCCTAGATGGCATACAAATCCTATGAGACGATATAGGGGATGTGTGACGTCATAGCTACTATAGAGAGAGTTTTATGTGGGGTACCATAGGACTAAGTTTGGTCGTCAAGGACCCTTTAAGTGGTTTTATGGTTTTATAGTAGCTTATTTAGTTATACTCGCCTCAGCATGTATAGCTACTCACTGTACCGTCTTCCTTTTGCCGAGAGTTTGCACTTTAGTGCTTTTCATTAACCCTCGGCGTGCATGCGCGAGGGTTACGATACTCGTTCCGCGTGTCTGTGTGCCTGTCTATGTGTCTGTCTGTGTGTCCGTTAGCGCACATCTCACTTCTCGAAGCATATTTCGCGCTAAGACTGAAGCTAAATTATCTTGGTGCGATGAACGTCAAACAATTTTAGGGGTTTTGGCTGAAATCGGTTCATTGCCGAGATATCGCAGTTCTCATATCTAAGTTGGTTACGATCGGGCCATATTGAGCGATCGATACATTCGCGAGCGGCTGTGTAAAACAGTCCAAGTTTGCGTTTCACATTCGCACTGGCGTCCGGTAGCCTAGCGGTAACGTGCTGCGTTTCTGGGACTGCACTACCTGAGTTCGATTCCAGTGGTGGTCCTTAGTTTTTTCTCTTTTTGTCTTAGTTTACGAGACACACCCAACTCCGTGCAAGCTCCGTGCAAGCTCCGTAGATCCATATACAAGATTTTTTGCCTCACTATCAAAGCCAAATATAGAGGGTTTGCATTTACGTAATTTAAAATTACGTCACTCTCAGTGCCGCCATCTTGGAGTACTACCGCCCACGCGAGGTATTATAGTACTGCGAAAACGCGTTAGGACCCGACCTAAGGACCCACGGGAACTTAACCCTTTCGCGCCTCGTGACCGCGTAGTGCGTAGCGCGCGCGCAGCGCGAAATTTTTTCTTCTCCTTACTTCTTTC
>JAODVQ020329511.1:2620-50381 GCA_025400075.2 Phenganax stokvisi
GTTCCACGTTCCATAGCTCTGTGGTACCACCATCATTATACTCTGATTCGTTTCATGTTGACACGTTTTACTTATACCAAGGTGTTTAAGTTGCCCCCGCTTCCACTGTAGCCCACAGATGTATATGCTTAAAATTTTTATAGTCCAATCAATTTTTACGTAGGCCATTAAATCAAATGCAAACTATTATATTACGAATACCTCTTCTTTAGTTAATTTATAAATTCTTTCTTTTAATTCCTTCATAAATGTCCTGTTGGAGAGGAGCAAGTAACACCAACTCGGCAAAACATTGTGGTGGCTTCCTTACTCTCTATGTAATAGTGGTGTTATAGATTCGGGGGCAGAGGACTTGTTTACGAAAATTTTAATTATTCATTCACTCTCCTCCTCACATGCATAATATATACTTAATGTAGTAGTATATTAGAGAGTGTTTAATTTGTAAACTAATATTAACAATCATACCTTGTTTATTAATTGTTCATCAGAGGTCATTAACCTCCTCCTCCCCTTCCTCCACAGAAAGTATTAACTATTATCGTTTATCAATTCTTTCTTTTAATTCCTTAAATGTCATCTTGTGTATTTAAAATAGGTGTCACTTCTCGTAATGGTCTCTGGTTCATCATCGGATGTCTTAATGCGTTTCATGTTGACACTTTTTACATGGTAGTGGCTTCCTTGCTCTCTATCTGTGTGGTATTATATTATAGTATAGAAAGTGAATGGGTTGTTGATGTGAAATAAGTTGTACATTCACTTATCTCCCCATCTGTAGAATAATGTATAATAGTTCCATTGGTGTTCTTGGATCAAATTCAATAATGCATAAATAGTGACTTTCTGTGTAATTACATATTCTTAGTAGTCTTCTTGGTGCTGGTACGTGCCTGTGACCGTCTTCTCAGATACCTTCTCTATGCCTGCAGGAGTTTCAAATTATTTATAAACTCATACATTTTGCACAGATGTTTAGGCGTTTCATCAGAGAATTTTGGAATCTTTTATTAAAGACTTAATCCTTAACATAGCCTCTTTCCTGCCTTCTGTAGTAGACATTCTTTCTTTAATCCATCCACTGTTGTACAATTTATATATACTAATACTTTATGCTACCATATTGACCATCGGCCTGGGAATATACTGTGTAATTTTGTAGTCCCTTATAAGAGACTTAATCCACGACATTACGTCTTTCTTACCTTCTGTAGTAGACATTCTTCTTCAATCCATCCACCATTGACAAAATACTGCTCTTTAAGTACTCTCAAGACACAGGAAATATCATTATGATAGCCCAATATTCAAAAATGCATGTACATAAAGATATCTAACCCATGTTGCCTGACGGCTCGTGAGGAGGAGCCTGACTGTGCTCTGTTTGCTCTGTTTAGTGGTAACATCACTCACCACTAGACTCCTCTCTGGATGTGCTTACCTCACTGCCCTGCCGTTCCTCTTCCTCTTCGCACCTCTTCGGTGGAGAAATATAGGTGGATGTGATCGTCATCGCTTCCTTGGGGATTGCGGAGGAGACAGCGAGGAGCCTGACGAGTAGGAAGATGTGGAAGATGTTGAAAAGTGAACTGTTTATCTTGGTGTTACCCTTCCTTTCTAGTATTGTATGTCCTGTAAATCAAAGATGTCTAATATCATTATCACAGCATAGAATTTTAATATCTCTTGGAGGTGGAGGAGGACGTCGATGCTGCCTCGGATGTTGTGGGGGTTCACTCTGGCACCTCCACAATCTAACCTCATCCTTTTATCATTTGATGACTTGCGGGGAATTTTTCTTGTTAATGTCTTTTTCACATTGTAGAAATTCCCAGTTTGCAGTAAATGTTCCTTTTGCCAGTGTATAGGTACCTCCTGTAAAACAACAAAACTAATCATAGTAATTTTCTGTTTTTATTTGTTAAAAGAAATAAACATCTTGCCGTGTAAAGAAGACAACGAACTATCAGTCTTTTGGCACTGAAAAAACACAATTTGACGACTACAAGGAATTTTCCTTGTCAAAATTTCTTCAGATACTGTATGAATTCTCTGGTGTGAATAGTTCATAGAGTGGTACCTCCTGTAATCAACAAAGATGTCTAATATCATTATCATAGCATAGAATTTGGACCTCTCTTCTAACCAGTTGAAGAAGTAAGAGTCGTACTCTACTATATATATATATGGGATGCAAGTAAATAAACTGCTTCGATTTCAACATCATGTGATCTGGCTGTAATATCTGGATGTACGACCTCTATCAGGATGTTTACCTCGTTGGCTGAGCCAGACGACACTGGCAATTATTGAAGAAACTCTTCTTGCTCGCCATCCATCCTTCTTGACCTTCAGACTTTTTATCACAAGAACGCGATATTTTAATGCAAGCTAAGAGGGTTATGCATGATATGTTCAATATGCTGTGATATTTAAACGGCACGAGGGTAGATTTGCACCGAGGGTTTCAGTATGTCTGTTTAAATGTATGCTCTATTAATGTATTGATTGTGTGCTAAATTTACTGTTTAATGTGTATTTTGTATTCTTCAGTTGCACAGAGAGAAGGTTGACCTGATGGAGGAGATGAAGAGGGAGGGGGTATGAGTGTGCCCATAGCATGTTTCAGTGTATGCTAAACAAAAAGCCGGAGTGGAGGAGGTAAGTTAATATTCTACAAAACCTGATTATAATATTTGTTCTATTAATAATTATGCAGGAGTAATTATTTTCAGCTGGTAGACAAATTCTTTCCCTGTAAGTCCCGGAGAAAATCTCCTGCTCTACCTCAACTATAATATGTCTACTACTTGACAGAGGTCACAGTTGAAGAATGTCTACAGAGGGTAGGAAAGATGACATCTTATGGATTAAGTCCATCTTAAAAGATTCAAAAATTACCCAGATTGAAGATCTTCATACTGGCAAGGATAGAATAAGGCAAGGACAGAATGTATGTGTTTATGCACATGCATTTCTGGTATCGGCATATTGTAGGCGCTGATAAAAGATGTTAGATCGAGGAGGTGTCATAGTGCACGTCCGTAATTCCCTAGGCAGCAACGACAACCTCTTCCTCATCCTGCTTCTCAACCTCTTCCACTTCCACCTCCTCAACCTGACGAGATGAGAGAAGAAGTTGACTCTACATCCTCATCTATTGTTTATACATCTCCTAATAGATAAGAGATTGAAAGTGTGCAGAGGACTAGTGTGTCAAAGAACTCTCTATTATTTGCATGATGTGTTATATTATATAAGTTTATGTGTGTCATTTACTTTATAATAACGTGGTCATTGTTTAATGCGCAATGGTCTTGCAGTGATTAGTTGGTATATTATAGCATGATGATTGGTCAGTGTTGAGTCTAAATATAACTGGCTGTATTGCGGAATCTGATTGGTTAGTGCTAGTCTCATCTAATAAGTTGCCATGGCAACTAGACAACATGAACTATATGTATGTTCACAGTGGCATATAATAATAAAGTGGATTATGTCACAGAAGAATTGAAGCACACTAAGCAGAGGAGGTAATGAATATAATTATAATTATAGCATTATTGTATTATCTACATAGAATTTGAGGTGGAGCTGGGTGAATTGAAAATCAAACATTGTGTGTGTGTATGAGTGAGGGAATGAAAATTTCATGTCTGTCTGTCTGTTAGTCTGAGAGAAAGTTATTCTTCAAACAGCTCTTCATTTGATTTGATGGCTTGAACTTGTTCACAGATCTTTAGTGTGGGACCGAGACGTAGTTTCATTGTCATCAGAAGATGGTGGTCTCGGACTAGACTCAGAGCTCGGCCGTCAATTTCGTGTTCCACAAATTTATCAATGTACGCCTCGTATCCGAGAGCCGTGAGGAAGTCCCCGACGTCCTCCACTGTCCACTCGTAGAGAGGAGTGCCGTAGGGATGAGTGTATACTGTGAGGAATGAGTGCATAATATAGTAGTGGAGGGGTTAAAAGATGTTACATATAGCTGTTGAGAGGTTAAAGGAGAAACAGAGAAGCATTACTTACTCTCCATAATGGATGTACTTAGTGAGTTCTGTCCACTTCTTGTTGTCTGTCATCATTAAATAATAATAATATAGGGTTAGAGAGCAATTTAAGATATTTTCCTCACATGAGGTTGTGAGGGACTTGGTGAAGCCGGCCGTCGTCCTCGTCTCCCTCTTCTTCCTCCTCTTCCTCTCTATCAATCAAAACCACACCCATTAATTAACCACGAAACTATAAATTCCAATCCACATACCGATCTTCTATTAACCGTGTCTCCAGACGGTCCCGGATCCTGACTCGGACTCTTGCTGTAGAATGCCAGTCTCCTACGTCTCTCCTCCCTCACCTGACATCACATGATTATCACATGACATAGTAAAGAGGTCACATGACCAACCTGTTTACTACCACGGCCAGACTTGGCTGAGGAGCGGTTCGGATTCAGGAGACCTTCTCGAATCGATTGCGCAATCCCTTCTTCATCCTTGCCATAAGGATAGTATCTCTTCTCTGCACTGTACCTATAGTCAAGTGAAAATAGAAATGAAATTGAAATATATGAGATTATAAACTAAAAGTTTTATTAGAGAGTCCAGGTCAATAATAGACACTCTGTTTATTTACTCTGTGAGGTGCATGGAACATCTGAAGTGGTAACCATGGTAACCGTGGTAACCACTGCACTAAAGTTCACCTGGGCTTTGTGGGCCCAGTGTAGCACAGGTGAGCATGAGAACAGAGCATGAGAGAGATGGTTTGTGAGTGAGTAAGTGAGAGCTCAACCTCTTGCAGCAGGTGAGTGAACAGAAGCGTCGACTAGGAGGTAAGAACTTTGCCTTGTCGTCCACGTGTCCGCAGAACTCGCAACGATACATACCCTCAGGGAGATCACTGGGCTGCTGAGCATGCTGAGCTGGAGCTGAAATGAAGAAAAAAGCAAAAATCAAGCAATGAAGTACACGGTTGGACTGCTCATAAGGAAAACCGTTAAAAAAGACACAAAATAGGTTTTGTAAAACAACCCACTTATAAATAGTGCCAAAGCTCCACTTTTCATTCAATTTTAAACCTCTAACTTATGGACAACCTCCATTAATATCATAATACAATGATGTCCTCTTACGGAGGTTCCATACTAGGTATATACCTTTCTGTTTTCTGTGGCCAGTGGGCGTGGCTGAAGAACCGCCCGCTGTGGAACTGGGCGTGGCTGATGGTGCAGCTGGTTTTCCATAATCTTCGGGTACAAAAGAGAGACGTCCATTCTGGAGCAGACAAGAGAGGTAGAAATATATTTGACTAAGTTATTGAGTGATTGGGTTATTCAGGGCTCACTGCATATGGAGTGGTGCTATCCTCAATAACAAATCCTCCAACCACGTGGAATCCTTGGTCCGAGCTCTCATCTTTATCAATGATATGAACATCTTGTTGGTTCCCAGAATCCATTGCCTTCCTCTCTCTTTTCCTAACTCACTCTCTCTCCACCTTCCTTCTTCTGATCAATCCTTTCTCTCTCTGTCTGTATGGTAAACTGAAGCCAATGGAGTAACAGAAGAGGGTTAAAAAATTTAACAAACACACTCAATAGAATTTGAAATAAGTGTTTTTGTGTGACTCTTAGTCAACCACTAACACACTCGCTAAAGGCATTTTTTCTAGAAGAAAACTGCGGCACAATTATCCCCGGGGCTTGCCTGTATAATAGTGCAGTATCAATGTAAAGATGGGAAGATGGTTGTACGACATCGAGGGAACCTTGTTTTCGCGAAGTAACTACAAAACTATGTGTAATGGCGATTACATCTCAACTAACTATGCGATGTTTCTTCGCTTCTCGCCGCGCGTTTTCGTCCCAAACGTCACGTGCGCATGATTTACGCAACACTAGTGCACTGTACCTTGATTTCTCGCCGAAACCCAGCTCCTTCAGACCGATCTGGTGGATGAAAAGCGAAGTAGAAGTCGCAAATGTGTTCCCCTCTCCAAAGGGAAAATTACCACATGGGCGTGGCTTACTCCGCACCGTACTGCGCACGCGCTATACCTTGAAAAGAAAGTTGACTGTTGTGTTTGGTAAATTTGGTATAATGGCGTGGCGGAGACTCCTCTCATCTCCTCATAGCCGAGTGGGTACGTCTCTCTTAGCATTAAAAGTTCCAAATACAGCTTGAAGCCGGTCTTGTGTGTGTTTCGTGGCTTGTAGATTGTAGAGAGGTTTTGGAATTATATGGTGGGTTAGTGTGATAGAGATTATCTTCGTGTACAGGAATACGGAGGTACTCTAACTATGGAGAGAGACTGATAGAGGAAGAAAAACACGCCGTCTCCGTCACGAGAACCTGGAAAAACATAGTGAGTCCGTGTCATTCTCCGTAAACTAACTCCGTATACTAAACCCTACAGTCACTGTTCTTTTGCGTACCTACCGTTGGCTACATCGCCTGGAAGACTCTGATTGGTCAGTGTATTGAATGACGTAATACTGACGTCATAGGAAATCTCCAGGTGCATCAAGTGATCACCAGACACATACATACATTCCTTGGTCACACATGAGAATCAGAAATAAGGTGATATAGCTATAGGAAGTGAAAAAATTTAACAATTTTTATCAATTTTCCTCTATAGCCGTTTCCATGGGGTGATGGTGATACTTCATTATTCCATAATCCACACACTAACCCTGGCCCTGAGGTAGAATCAAAGGTTAGAGAGGCCCTGAGAGAGAGAGAGAGAGATGGAGGATTATTTCTCCGGCTCTCAGGGATCTGCAGTGGTGCCACAGACATTCAAAGAGAGAGTTGGAAACCTCTGGATAGAGTATCTTCATGAAGATGTGAAGAAGAGAGATGAGGAGAGATGGAAACACTTTGAGAAGATGCAACGTGTTCATGAAGAACAGTATCCTAGAATATCCTGAGAGATTACTAGAGTATCTTAGATTACCCTGAGAGTTTACTGGAATATCCTAGTTAATACTAGTATACTAGAGTTCCTGAAAGTTTACTAATCCTTGAATCAAAAACCAGTCTGGAGAGGAAGAGAGCCAAGGAGGTACCAATCAGTCCAATGAACATATTTGGAGAATTTCGTGCTCGAAAACCAAATCCAGTCTATTCCAAGATAGACAATTAGTTCACACCACCACAGCAGACACTTAGAACATGTTCTACTAACAACAGTTTATTATATACATTTCATGCTATTGTTGTACAAACTGCTGTATGTCATAATTTCAAAACAACTATTTATAGGAAATATGTGAAAGTTTATTACAAACTGGGGGTGGAAGTGGGTGTGGCTATGATGAAGTAGGCGTGGCTAAGATATAAGATTGATAAAGCTATATGAATGCCTTGCTAGTAACCAGCCTATTACCAGCACAACTAGCAAAATCAGTACACGATCAAAAGATTTTTGACCTATGACAAATTTTGTCAAAGTCTTTGTGGTTTTAATACCAACTGGATCAGTTGTCATGGCAACAGTCCCGGAAATGTTTTCAACAACTGCAGTTCTTTCAATTTCACCTATTGAGCCAGTATCCATGGTAACAAAAGTGATAACAAACATGAAAAATTCCACCAACCTATGACGTAATGTTTTCCTGCACTGGTGATGTGAACTTTTACCTTTCTACCCATCAGTCCTTCCTCACGAGGTACCAACACCTAAACACCAATTACATCATCATTAATATAATATGATGATGTCATTATGACATCATTATTACCTGGCAATATGTTTTATCGTGTCCGACGAAGAATCTACCATCACTGGAGATATCAGTGACTAGCACACTACATGAGGTTCCAACAAGATGGTCGTACGGAGAGTAGGATTGGAATAGAGCTGAAAGTTTCTTGCTACGAGCCTTTACCTAAACAAAAATTCACATTTATCCATTAACCCTTTTCTATCTGTCTAATTTTAACCCTGTACGTACCAGGTGAGTGGGTATGCGTCTCATACGAGCAGCTGGAGTCCCCGGACGAGGATAAAACTGATTTATGAAAAGACTCGGAAACTTGTAATGTTCAACTAACTCCATTGTCTTATCAAAATCCTGAAAACAAAAAACTAAAACTTGTATTTCTCAAATTTATATTCACCTCTTCCGTCTCTGTCGGAAAGCCACAGATGATGTCAGTTGCTATGGAAACCCCTGGAACACTAAACATAAAAGTATGTATTTTATAGTTAAAGTGTTAAGTTTAACAAAGTTTCACTCTCATGTGGTGTATATAGTATATGAACTAACTGTTGAATGAGGTAGTCGAGAAGAGATGTGAAATCATTGACAGTATATTCTCTTCTCATTTCAGCTAGGACAGAATCACTACCACATTGGACTGGTACGTGAAGAAATGAATAGACGCAGGGATGACACAATATAGCTGCCATCTCCTGTGCATATAACAGTACATCAAGATAGAGAGAGAAAAGGGTTAATGTTCATGTGATGATGTCATAGGGGTGTGGCATGCTGATGACGTCATAAGTGGGTGTGGCACACCTACCTCCATATGATCCATGATATATGGTGGATTGGTCATACCGAGACGAACCATACATCCTTCTGGTACTACTCGAACTAGTTGCCATAGCAACTGAGGAAGAGTCACTCCGATATCGTGTCCGTATGCTCCGAGGTCTTCGCTTGTGAGCCAAATTTCAACCACACCCTCTAGCCACACCCACCATAGAAAACAAGCACAAAACAATTGAATAGTGAATTCTTTCAGAGTTGTATGAATCACATGGACTATATGCATTAACTGTTTCTTATAGGCCACGCCCATCAACCACACCCACTAATTAACTCTGTAATATTCACCTTGAAATGCCTGTATTGCTCTGTCAACAATAGTCTGAGGAGGATAGCTCCCAAGATCACCTCGAGCGTGTTTGGTCTTACAGTAAGTACAAGAGTTGAGACAACCAGTGTTTATTGCAATAATCTCAATTAGTTTGTTCTTTCTGATCTTGGGTAGGTCCAATGGAGCTCCGCCCATTTTCTGCCCGTTGGAACGACGCTCTCCATATAATCTAACAGTATTGCCTGAAGTAGGAGGAGTAGAGAGAGAGAGGATAGGTGACTGAGAATACAGGATCTTCACATACCTTTCAATGTCTCTTCAACCACTTCCACAACTCTATCAATCTGTTGTACCTATACTCACAAAAAAGAAGAATATTAAAAAGTCACATCACCATGACAACGAACTATGAACTCACCCCGACAACAGAGAGTCCGAGAATATCAGAGTGGTTCCTCTGTCCTTGAGGGACGCAGCCACTAACAACCAGGAACTTACCTAATTCTCTCCCTTTCCTAATTGCATTCTTCAACCCATCCTCAGATGGGCCCTTTACAGTACAACTGTTCAATAACCACAGGTCAGCAGATAATGGAGAGTCTAAAGGTCAGATAAATGTGGGTGTGGTCTATCATGTAAAATGGGTGTGGTCTACCAGTAATTGTATAGCCAGCAGAGGCTAACATTCCAGCCATGTATTCACCATCACTAGTATTATGTGAACAACCCCAGGTCTTCATGTACACTGTTTGTGTCCCTGGTACAAAGCTCTCTGTGTGGGGAACCTCATTATCCTCTTCTGAAGAGGGTCCCCTTCTCCGGGGTCGAAGTGCACGGGGTAAGACACGCCTTCTCGGTGTATGGTGGGCGGGGCCTGATCCAGCGCAATCCTCAATGTCGTCTATCATTCTTGGAAGTTCTTTACCGGAACTTTGGCCACTAAGGATCACTAATAATAACACATACTGATAAATGAAACAGATAGAGCTACATAATCTCACCTAAAAACCTCGAAAGTCCGCTTTTTGCTTCAGATTCAGCACGGCGTGTTATTAATACAACGCGCATGCGCGTAATGACAATGAGTTAGGAGGTAAGCGCCGGGAGCGTTAAAGTATTGAAAGCGGAAGTGATTATTATGGAGGAAATGAGGATAATTATTCACAACTGTACACTTCAACATTAGAACATGAGAAACTAGAATCTAGTGATGAGAGAGGTGAGTTATTGAAAGCTAAGCATGTACTAGAGCTACCATTGTTCAATTCACCATCTAACCACAATCCAAAAGCCCTGCAGAGAAGAGAAAAGAGTATAATGCATTGAAGATAGTTACTAACTCATCTCTGTCAAAATACATATTGGCCTCTATAGGCTCAATGAGGCATTGAACATCTGAAGTGGTGTCACCATCACACATTACACTATTGTGTGCCTGGGCTTAGTGAGCCCATAGACACAGGTGATAGAATCTCAGTGCGTCATGTTAGTATATAGTGGATGAAGAAAGAGACTAACCCTCCTCCAGATCCAACAATGAGTTCCTGATCATTAGCTCTGAGAATGAGATCAGTTTCACCAGTCCATCTATACAATGACTGCTGAGGAACTAGAACAAAGAGAAATGTTTCGCCTGTCCCAAAAAACTGAGCGTCATGTCGTTCTTTCAAATCACTAGCAATGAAAGCTCCAAAAACCTATAAAATGAAGAGTAAACCCCTTCAATTTCAATGAGGTATTATTCTTATAAACTCATACTTCATTCTGTGATGTTCTGATGACCAGAATCATGGAACTGATTTCTCCACATTTCCTGAATAGAGTCCTCAAACTATAGAGAGAAATACATCATAACTTAGAGTTGAACCTTGTCAAAGTGAACTCCAGGGGGACCAGTTTAAAATGTTCACACAAACAGGAGTTTCATTTAAAGAGTAGCTATATATAGTATAGTGTATGCTTAAAACTTAGAGTTAGTTCATAATATTGGTATATATTTCATATTAACATTTTCATTTTAACAAGGTTTCATTGTTAGATGTGGTTTACTTACTTATAGCCATCGCGAGAAGCTCGAAATAGGCATTCGGGACTCTCGCAAGTAACCCACTCTGGAAGCCACGTCCACAGAGCTTGCCACGCCTCCTCACTGGGGAAAATATCGGAGTTGGGGTCAGGGTTCACGTGTCTGATGTAGGCGGGTAGAGGTCCTGGAGCATCAATCTTAATACATAGGAAAAATTGGTAGAAAAAATCAGTTTTTAGAGCTAATACCGTATGGTACTTAGTAACATGATTCTTAATGTTCTTGAATTGCTGTAGTTTTGAATTTAAAATTTGGCAGTAATCATATATGCATCAATGGAATAATATACTACAGGTAATGGTTCTACTATAGACCTCATCTCCAGTATAGTCAATAGGTATTTTAGCCAGGAATACACCCCACTGTCGGAGAACTGCAGCCCAGGGTAGTCTCGGTATATCGAATGCTTGTTTAAACCACTCTCTTCTTTGATGAGCAGTCATAGCTGATGTAAACTCCTGTACACTAGTCTCAATTGTAGCCGCTATGAAATAAAAGTACTACTTTAAAAAGAGAAAAAGGTTTTAGAAATATCTTACATAGGTGTTTGCCCTGAGCCACAAACATCTTCAGCGCGGCCATTCCGAGTCGGTAGAATATTTTTGGTCCTTCCACCACAAACATGTCAGCTACTCGGGCCTGAATCCAGAATGGCTGATTGTAGAATGGCCAGCTATACCAGTGGAGGGTTAGCTTTGAGAAGAACCTCTCTTCTGACATTCCTTTGGGACAGAGTGTCCTGAGCTCCTGAACTGCTGCTTTCTATACACAAACATGGATGTGAGGTGATGTTGATTCAACTCAAATATTGTTTACTAAGTGGTACAGGAGAAGGAAGAGTTGAACGAAGAGGCAAAAGAAAAAATGGCTCACTATGTGTGATTGACAGAGTGCTCTAAAAGTGGCTCGAGAGGCCAAGAGCTGCTGGTTTGACTGATCTAGCCACGCCCTCTTTCTCAACAGATGATGTAATACTGCGTAAGCCTCCCATTCCTCTAAGAAATGTAGTAAAATTCTAGCCTGCAGCGATAGAGAGGGAAAAGCTTGTTCATGCATTATTGAGTAAATTTTCAATACTAAGTGTGTCATTATAAGAAAAAGCTATTCTATAGAAAGTTAAATATGGTTTCACATATTCTATATTTACCATAGTCATAACAAAGGAGATATGATTGTATACAGAAAATATTGTAAGATGTCCCTGGAGATTACTACTAGGTAGTGATTGGGGTGATAGGAACTAACCAGAACAGGGAGAAGAGGACAGCAGGTCATGTTAGGTATTGAATAGGAGAACGCAGAGAGAACGCGAAGATAAGCACTGTCATATTGAGGTTTTAGATGAAATTCTGGAAGAACTGATAACTCAAATGGCCAGTTGTACAGCGCACACACTTGTCTTGGCTGTCCATCTATCTCATCTGCGAAATGTATAATTTACAGTAAAAATTATTAAAATAAATCGCCAAAATGTCTATAAAATAATGTTATGTTTACCGTCATCCGGTTCTCCGAAAGCTTTAGCAAAAAGAACGGAATCGTCGTCTGTAACTTCAGACGCCATTAACCACAGTTCTTTTCTAACTGCTGGAGATACTCCTGCTCGAACGTGTCTCTTGAGTGTTCCTCTAGCCTGCGATATTTTCTGCCAGTTGGCTATGGTTATTGCGTGAGAGTCGGAACAAGTAGTGGCTGCCCAGGCGTCGCGATAATCTGGTGATTCGGTGAACTGTCCGATGAGTCGTTCTCGCCGGTCGACCAGTCCAGAGAAACACGTCGTGAGCTTCACGTACTGCATCTGCTGCTGTCCACCTTTAGATTTGGCAGCCATTACCGTTCTCCGCTCTACAAATAAAGGGAGCGGTAATGGATTTTACATGCGAAATAAAAGACAAGAGTCCCCGCAAATTATAGCTCGTTTTCTAACCTCGTTCTTCTACCCGTGCCGTAGCGTCGGGGTTAAATTCCGTCTCTATGGAAACACACCTGGAGGCGCGGTAACCTAGCAACGTAACAAAAATGGCGGACGACGAAGAAGTGGAACTGGAAGAGGAAGAAGAAGAGGGAGAAGAAGGAGAGGTGAGTAAGGTTTGTCGTATAAAGATTATATCTATCTTCTCAGGGAGGAGAAGTGAAGGAGGTGGTGCTGACAAAGGAAATGGCTGGAGAATGCCTCTCTATTCTGGCCAAAACTGGCTCCGGCCTGCAACACGCCTACGTCAGAATGAACATCAGAGACAAGTAATTCCACGTGTTCATCACGTGACTAATCACATGATTACTATAGGAAACTGACTGATATAGCTGTTCTGAGCAAGTACATCCATGTCCGCTATCTAGTGAGACATAAATTTTTGCCTTTAAAAAAAGTTTTCTTTCTCTATAATTTAGGACATTTCTGGGAATAATTTGACAGAAATAAGTTCACTTAATGCTCTACCTCAACTGCTCAGTGTTACAGCCAATAGGAACCAAATAATATCACCCAAACTGAATGAAATGAAATATCTTCAAGTGCTAAGTTTGGCTGAAAATAGAATTTCTTCCACTACTGGTATTGCACATCCTCTTCTCGAAACACTCAATCTGTCATGTGAGCTTCCATGCCACTTTAACATGAGTCACATGACTTTGTTTTATTTTCAGCCAATCAAATTGAAGATCTGGTCGATCTCGACGAAAAACACTTACCCAGCCTTCGCTCTCTCGATCTCCATGGCAACCAACTGGCCTCGGTTACTGGGTTACAGTTACCATCGTTACAGACTCTCTATGTTGCTTCTAACAAACTCAGTTAGTGACTCAAACATCTTATTTCTTGTATAATGAATGGTTATTATGTGTTTATAGCAAATCTAGAAGGAGTTGGTAGCCTAAGGCAACTAACTACACTTCATGCTAGAGACAATCAAATTGCTTCTTTACAGGGGCTTACCCCTAGCATGGCTGCTTTACAATATCTCAACCTCAGGTATGGATAATATTGTATGTATTACTATAACTTAATTTGGGTGATGTCATTATGATGTCATTCTAAATACAGGTCTAATCATGTGGCTGAAATAGGTGAAGTGACTAAGCTCCACCCACTGCCACGCCTACATGGGTTGGTTCTAGCCGACTGCCCAATTAGTGAAATTGATGACTATCGTATTGAGGTACACTATAACCTCTGAATAATGGACAAGTGTACCCATTAAAAGAGGTTCCTATCACACTGCAGGTCTTAATGGTAGTACCAAAGCTAGAGAGGTTAGACAAAGAAGAATATACCGAAGATGAACGAGCTGATGCTGAAGAGGTTTGTATATACTAATTATACATACACTAATTACAGGGGCAACCCCATACTCATTCATCTCTTCCACCCACACCCTCAGATGTCGCAAGAGAGACGCGCTGCTGCTGAAACATAAACTACACAACTAAAAATACAATATCTTTAATATGCGATATTTTGGACACAATTAACAGTTAAAACAATGTCGGCTATTTGAATAAAAAATTTAAAAAATAAATAAAACGATGATGTAATAATGATGTCACTGGTTGATGTTGATATTCTCATTTTTCTCCTGGCTCTTAAGGAGCAATCTTTGTTTTCTCTTCTCTTCTATCCTCTTCTTATACTCCTCCATCATTCTTTCCTTCTCTTCTTCCAATTCTTTCAATTTGAGCAATTTCTTACGTCTCTCTCTGGGTAACAAATTATGAAAACTAAACTTTTACACTATATAGATATATAGCTTATAACCACTTTGAGATCATAAGTAAAGGTTAATACAGAGGTCAAGCCACACCCACCTCCTCAGTCTCTTTATCCAGGCATAGAAATATTCGGCAGCCTTGATAAGAGTGACAAAAACACCAGCCAATGAACCTAGTGTGTTCCATATGGTAGTGGACAAGATGTCTTGAATATATTCATAGGTAGGTGACTTCCATTCAAAGAGAACAATCACTGGATCAGTAGTTTGGTTGTTAACCTCACGACGGTCGTTGTATGTACTGAAATCAGTGATGAGATAAAAATCTGAAAGATTAGTTTTGGCTCCTCCGTCACGACGCATTATTTTATACATCTTCACCCACGATCTGAAGATAAAGAACAAAGTTATCTTTTTAGCTATTGACTGAATTTACAGTATATACCTGAATCCAGCAGGAACTGTATAGAGAGGTTCCTTAGCTTCCTGGCCGGCCAGGTAGTCTTTCTGTTCCTCTAATGATAGTGTCTTAAATTCATCCCAGTCGTTTAAAAGAAGATACTCAATTGCTCCAAATTCTCTTTTAGTCGTGTCAATTGTGAAATTGAGCATGAGACTCTGCTTCAAATCTACTCTAGTTGGACCCCTAATATACAGTATGGTACAGGAAGAAAACAATGAAATCTTTCAACTAGACACTGATAAGCCTTGTTTTCTTATTGGGATTAACTGTTAGGATATATGTAACAGAAACAGAACTCTGCTAAGAACTACAGAACCCTTAGCCTATCCAGTTTAGTGTATATATATATGTCGCATACTGAAATAATGCTATTTCTTCAAGCGCATGGTAGACCCAGATTACTATTAAGAGCCCTGTTTACCTGAAAACCATAGCAGTTCTGTTTTCATGAATGAGTGTGGAATGAAATGTGATGTTGATGATGCTGCTGCAATTGACATTGACTGGTGGTAGTACAGATGTCCAGTTATTATCATGAGGTGACAGATCATCACCATACTTAAATTGACATCCCTCATAGGTTGCGAAATCCTACACAAAAAAGAACCAAATGTATGTAGAGTTCACACTTAATGAAGCTTACTTATATTTAACTGTAGTTTTATTAATATTTAGTTTTATGCGAGAAGATAAGTTGATGTATGCATTAAATACTAAGGCTACCACAGATTACTAAAAATTTGTATTAAAAATAAGAATTTTATACACTGACTTGAGGAAAGAATGCAATTCCGGGAGGTTTATATTGCGTAACAGTGATGTAGTCAACAGTCCTAACTCTATGATGGTATGATAATATCAGAGCTTCTATTGAATAGAAAGCAAAAACACCAGCAGTAGCGAAAAAGATGAAATAGAGAAGAGGAATTATTATCAGTTTCAGTTTGTCCTTGCAGGTCCTACGATAGATTAGTTCATAAATTGCAGGGGGCTCCTCTTCATCTTCTTCCTCTTCTTCACTGGAAGTCTCATTGCTGCTCCGAGAGTCATTGTCATCATCATTCGATTCCAAATAATCCTGGATATTCGACAAGTGGTTATGGAGAAGAGGATCATACTCTGTTTCCTATGGAGAAGAAAAATGTTAGCATACATTACTGAGTAACCATAACAACCATACTCTCAAACTAAAGAATTGTCGCTATGGGTCGTTGACAGTGTTACATAACACAAGGATTCATGACATCATTAAAGAAGCTAGATCAGCAAAGGTCAACCCCTTATCTCGTTATTTGCAGCTCAACAACAATTTGCAACAAAATCGCTAAACTAGAATTATTTTATGCACAATTCTCAGGCTACATTTATGAATACAAAACTCTGTTATTGAAAATATTCGTTGTTTTTATATAGCTAGCTACCTGAGGCTGAGGTATGGCTGACGTGCTGCCCCAAGGTCGATGGCGATGGTGTTGGACGGGTTGACGATGTCTAGCGCGGTCCATTGGGTGGGTTGGTGAGTATGAGAAGAAATCGTGCTCCTGATAACTCTGCGGATGATGAGGAAGGAGAGGAGAGTAACCACCATATCGCCGTCTAAACGAGTGTTTTCTTCCGCGGCGGCGACGCCGTTTGCGGGGACCCAGTGCGCCGTAGCTCCCGCCGGTAGGGCGCGGAAAGTTGCGAGGCATTCCTTCCGCTTCTTCCTTTTGCACTAGTTCATATTCTTCTTCTGATAAACCCTCCCGTTCTTTCTCTACCTCCGCATTGCCTCCGGCTTCATCAGCTCCATCGCCTCCTCCGAGAAGCGCCGACGAAAGCTCTGCAAGCTCCTCATCTCGGCCAGCATTCTCTTTCGCGGGGCTTGAAAGCAGGAGCCGCAGCCCTGGCATCTTCTTCTCCGTTCCAAACGGAGGAGAAACGTAGCCATTCCGCTGAGCATCCATATCTCTCCTGACTCCGGCGGAGATTAGATAACTAAACAGTGGGCGGGGCCGGTCGATCAGCCGTAGTGCTGACTCAGCAGTTTTTCAGCAGGGACGCGACACGTCAGCAAAGAATGGCTTACTTATCTGGAGGTAAGTAACAAAGTAACCTAAGTTAGGAATCAAGCTTTACTCGCTTTTTGGTATTTACTAAAGGTAAACTGGTGTCGGGGAAACCATGGTGGACGGTGGACGGAATGATAGATATGTTTTGGGCCGTCATCAACTTCTGCGTTCTTTTGTACGTCTATCACAATTACTATAATGATTACTTTACTGTCTCACGTGATCTATTCGTACAGTTTGAGGACTCTAGTTAGTCCTGGGCTGAGTAAGGACGGCGATCGTCACGTGACAGACTACAGAAGAAGTGGAAAGTGCGTTCCTCACTCTCTATCTCTCACTCCTCCTAGAAATACACTCTCTCAATTTGTTCTATGTTCTCAGAGCTGAGAGAGGAAGAAAAATAGGGAGAATAGGTGGTGGAGGAGGAGGAGGAGGTGGAGGTGGTGGTTCAGGAGGTGGACCAAGTCCTCCACCGATGGGAGGAGGATGAGGAAGGTTAAAGTCTCAGAAAGTGTTCCTTCAAAAAATTTCATTTTCTCTTTATGGTTTTAGGTAAGTGTCTGCTGCTGTATCCATGGCAACAGGCACGCAATCTACTCCCCCTCACTCCCTCTGCATCTTCTCTCACACTCTATGACGACCAGACAGGAAACCACACCCCTTTAATTAGTGGCTGTTTGGTCCGATGATAAGTGTGAACTCTATGTACATACAATAAAAATAATTATTTATCTGTATATAAAAATTTCAACATGTCATGATTAAAAAAAGTTTTTTCCAGAAGAGTTACATGCGGTCTTCAGATTGAGAGTGTATGAAAAAGTGACGTCGTGCTCGGGTGTGTCCCGATGGAGAGGGGGTGGGGCTGGGAGTGGAATCAGACTTACGTCTAGTGTGCCCGGAGAGAGGGAACGACATTGTTCGCGGTCGAAGAGATGGGCTTGTGTGATCAATTGAATTCATTCGAACCATGGCCTTATCCAGAGGGTTCCCAACTGTTGATACTCTGACCTTGTCAGCATTTTTGATGGTCTGAAATGACCTAAACTCCTTGGACAAGTGTTTCAGTAGATTCTCACTAAGATCAAGCCTCTCTATATCACCTAGTTCAGTTATTCCACGTGGAACCTCAGTTATTCTATTACAATGGAGTAATAGATGGCGTACGGCCTTCATTCGACCTATATCTTCACTCAGCGATTTCAATGAGTTGTGGTTTAGATAGAGAAATTGGAGATTGGGCAGGAGAGTGAGACAAGCCGGGAATATTTCAATCTGATTGTGATCCAGGTGGAGTCGCCGTAGCAATGATAGATTGGTGATGTCATTCGGAATGCTTGGAATGCAATTATGACTCAGCCAGAGTGAATTGAGGGAGGAGAGGTTGCAGAGAACGATAGGGAATTCGTTGAATTGATTATAGTGAAGAAATAGTTCAGTGAGTTGTGAGAGACGAGAGAAGTTTGGAGGAAGATTGATGAGTTGGTTGTGACTGATCCAGAGTCTCTGAAGATAGAGCAAATCACACACCTGGAGCAAGAAGAGAAGTGAGGTGGAGGTGTGGATGAGGGATGGTGGAGGAGAAATCAATGCCAAAAGAAGAGAACCACAAGGATATGAAGAGAAGAGAAATTGTATGTAGTACTTGGTTTGGGAGTTTAGTAAGAGGAGGTCGTCCAACTTTATTCTCCTGACTCCACCCACAATACAAGTCAAGAGTCTTGACTCCACCCACCTAGAAGAAAACATAAAACATTATAATAATATAATAGCTATTTTTGGAAGACTAACTTCAGCTACAAATACTTTCCACGAGACAGGAGTTCCATCTGGGTCGACACTCTCTATGACAACGTGTTCAGGAGTATGGTGTTCTGGAGATAGGACTGAATCCAGTGACGCTTGCTGACGTACCTGTGAATCACGTGACCGAAGTCGTAGCAGTGCAGTAGTAGTATATATACAATTATAACAATAGTAAACAGAAAAGTTGGCCATTGAGGCGTTTTACCAGTTGTTTGGTTTGTTTTCTGACGAGACGTGGCAACGCGGGTTGAGAAGAAGTGCGCAGAGGAGCGATTCTTTCCCGTAGGCCCGACATCTTCGCCACATCGACCTCTAAGTGTATCAAAATACGCTCGTTTCATTGCAAAATTATTTCCCACAAATAGAACATACTTAATCACATGTGCGCATGCGCATAACATACGCTGTACACGACCTAAGTACACACGCGCTTTCATAAAACAAGGAAATATCAATTGTTTTCTGCGTTGTTGTTTCCTTGGACTGGTTGATAGGCACCTCGTGACGGACCTTGAGCTGCGGACACAGAGAGAGAATGAGAGTTTAGTTGGAGTAGGTTATAAAGAGTAGTTTATATAGTATTGTACCAATATTTAGGCCAGGTATAGATGCTCCAGTGCGAAAGTATATGGAAACTACAGATAGTATTATGGTGATAGGTTTTCCCAGCAAGTTCAGTATCATCATACTGGGATGGAGGGGAAAAATAACATATTACACAAAATAAACAGTTTTACAAAGCATACTATTACGTATAGCATACCCAGCTGAAAACCTCAATGTTCTAGAATAAGTATCTGTCGAGAAAAAAATTTTAAATGAAAAAGGAATTATTTAATCAAAGAAACTAACATGAAGTATCGCTCCAATCTTCCTCAGCATAGTAATAGGATGTCCCTAGCATGATTATATCATTTAGTCCACTCACCAACACAATAAATATGAACTAAATGTAAAAATGATTGAGATTAGATTTATTATAATAGAAATATCTGTGTTATTTGGTTAACAACGTACAATGACAACGGGTAAGATGTTTTCTTTATCTTTGACACTCCAGAAACCGACGTAGAAGAAGAAGAAATTGTAGAAGATGTAGGTGAGTGGTAGCCATATATAAGACTCGTCTTTTCCATTGCCACTACCTACCGTCATGGTAGCTAGCATGACACTGTGTATAATAGAAAAGATAAAATCAGTAATGGTCTCTCCCTCACTCATTCTCTATCATTTCCTCGCTATGAACTTACAAGTTGACCAAGATGAAGTGAGCGGCAAGGGGTACCTGAGAAAGCAGATAATAGTTCTAAACTGGAAGCGAACTAAATGATCCATAATGGATGACACAGCCATACCAGTATAGGAATCACTGGGAGTAGCTCGATCAGCGCAGGTCCGAGTTTTTCCTTCAAACCCATCACTCGTATGTTTCTCTGTAGCGTGTCTCCGGCTTCACCTTGTTCTTCACAAGCAAACAACTTCTCGAGCGTGGTCCGCTCTCACAGTGGGGGCTTTTTCCCTCTTTTCTTTTAGCGTGTGAGTTCGTAGTGCGCATGCGCAAATGTGACGCAATAATAAGCCGAACTTTAGAAATACAAATGTCTAGTTAGCTAGCTAATGGCGAATTGTATCCGGCTACATTGCTATATGTATCTCTCTGACCTGAAAATGAAAATCTTAAGATTTTATACACACTAATAGTGAGCCTCACCTCCACCAAAATGGGCAAAAGGAAGAGAAGAACCAGAGGCAAGGAATGCTGCCACACAAGCCAGTATAATAGTGAGAGGTTTCAATATGAGAGAGATTATCATCATAGCAGCAGAGAATTGCCAATTCCTGGCTGCTTCACTGTCTCCGCCACCATAGATATCTTGGTTGTCTCCGAAATACAGGCCAAGTTGAATGACATCCATTAGTACTGATATTGCAACTACTACAATATACTGCACAACACAAACATCCATTAACATACGACAAACATAACATTCTATAAAAGCTAACTTTCTACATATGTATATAAGTACTATATAGTCCTTAGGCAATGATATGACAAAGAGAGGATATTGATGTATAGTATAGTAAAGATTGAGTGGTATATATTCGTCACGGGACTGTGAGACTATTATTCATAGCTGGAGTAAAGATTACAGCGTTACTATTAGATGTATAGTATAGCTACCTACAGAAAGCATTCATTGTCCTATAAAAGGAAAGCGTAGAGTATTGAATATAGTAAAAGAATATGGGAGGAGGAGGAGGAAGGAGAGAGACGGACCATTATGATAGGAATTACGGCTTGTTTCTGGTGTATGATCCAAGCTCCAGTCAAAAACATGAAAAAGTGGGAGAATAGATATGTCAGCGGGAGCCAGCCGAACAGCAATACACTATGTATTGGTACAATGATAGATTGAATAAGAAGAGGTTAATAAACCTATCGACTTACAAACACACCAAAATGAAGTGTCCTACGAGCGGTACCTGCGGCAGAGAAGACGCGTATATTATACAGTAAACGAAGCCAGAGGATTGCACAAAAATAACAAACCAGTATTAGCAAGGTAGGAATCATTTTCATGACATCCATCTTTCTATCTGTTGAGCCGCCGTCAGCTGCAGGTCCTCCTCGATCAGCCATGTCTTTGCGATTTCACTTCTTCAGTTCGCCCGATATCGATTGCAGTGGCTCACACCTCCGTAAACCACGCACGAGTAATAATAGTAATGATTAGCGATGCACGCGCGCGCAGGCACCGAAAAAGCCAGCAGGCAAATGCATGCGCACAAGTATAGAACTTTTTAACAACCACCTGAAGAAAACCTTACACACAAACACGATTGAGGGCCTATAAATTACTTAATAAACTGTATAACAGATAAAGTGGTGAGTGGAGGAGGTGTGTAAGGGAGAGAGCTGGTGAAGAAGAGAGTAAAACAGAAGTCTTAATAATAATATATTATGAGGCTGATGGGCCCACTACATGGGCAGTAAGTTATCGTCTTTCTCGTCCTCTGAATCACTGGCTGCACCAAATGTTGGTTCCTTCTGCAAAGAAAATATCACACGGAACAATAGTAAAAAATATACCCAGAGAAAACCTAGCTTAAAAATTCAATGCACTACCTACATGTGTCAGGGTGTCCACTTAGTAATAGTCACAGATACATATATTAAAGGTTGAAGAGGAGGAGAACTTACATATTCAACTACAGTACGAGGTCTACTGCGACAGATATAATCACAGCCGTCAGCCGAGAGATTGCCAAACTCGCGGTAGACAGAGATACAAGGAACCTGCTCCCATCCTTTGGCTCCAACCAGTAGTCTCTTATAAAGACAACCCACTAACATTAGAATAATCCACAGTCCTATCAAACTAGCCACACTGTTGAATTAAGAGAGAGAAAGAGAGTGCAATGATTGGTCTCAATGAGGTATGGAACATCTGAAGCAATACTGGATATAGTCATGATTGTACCATGGTGTACCTGGGGTTAGAGTTAGTGGGCCCAGTCAGGCATGAGAACAAAGATAAAGAAGAAGATGATGAGAGAGTGAAAGAGAATTAGAGGAGAATAAGGCTGTGAATTGGTGCCAATACTTTAACACCATGTTCACCATACAAAGGAACAATACATTGAATACACATTAAAGTGAAACTCTTCCTCCACTATACATACCTCAAACTAACTACTCACACCTGGAGCTAGTGGTATATAACAATATACTCCCTATATACCAATTTTACAGGTCACATGACTATAGTAAATGACATCACCACGGCTCACATGATCAGGATGATGTCACCAGCAGATAACTGTCCTTGTTTAATCCCACAGATTTCTTCAGACACCAGAGAAAACAGATAGTAACAGATCGAATCTTTGTTGTTCTCCTCTAGAAAATCAACGTGCCCCTGGAGTAATGAACAAATTAATTGTTAGCTGAACTAGAGTTCATTTATATAGGGGTTTACTTGTCCTTTGATGTTTGGATCGCAGAGGAATACGATTCTTGCAGTTCTGGTACCGAGACTGCAGTGAGAGTGGTACTTATCTCCTCCACTGTAGGTTAGTTCTATCCAGGACCCATCTGCCACTATCAGTGAGCAGTAGAGAGAGAGGAGGAGGAGGAGAGAGGCAGAGAAAAAAAGAGAAATATTAGTAAAATAGCAAAACTTAACCTAACATTAGTATTAGGTACTATAATACCATGCTAAGCAACAGGTGTCTTACTTCGTGCAACTTGAGCCTGCTCTGTCCGTCCGACACAGTAACTGGAAGATGAGTTACTGGTGAAGTCAATCTGTTTCACAGCACAACCAGGGGTCTCATCATCAACATCAACACATATACCAATACTATATTTATATGTCTTGTCCGTGTGTGCACCCTGGATGGTATATCTGGTGAGGGTAGAGGATGGAGGAGGAGGAGGAGGAGGAGGAGGAGGAAAAGGAGGAGGCCAGGTTAGAATAGGTTTGATTCAATACAGAATATATTGTAGTATTGAGGGAAACCACCCTAGTAATCTTCACACACACTTCCCAGCCCTGAGCTTGCTGAATAGCAACGAATACTGAGCAGTGCTATGGCCGGCCCTGGGGTCGCACCCTCTCTTTCTCTCTCTCTCCATCTTGCATATAATAGAGAAGGTCTAGATACATACCTTTTACCGATGTACTGAGTAAGGTAGGGGTCGAATTTGGTCAAGTTATGACGACACTTTTCGTTTATTGCACTCGAGCTGGTCCGCCGGTGGAGAGGAGTAGCTGCTCTAGTCTCGTACCATGCCAAGCTGCCGAGTAGGACCAACAAAATGGCGATATCTCTGCGACAAAGAGTCATTGCGGTTTCTGGAGGTCTTCACGTCTGTAGAAAGCTATTTGTACTGACAGAAGCACCCTGGTTCGGCCGTCAAGGAGGGAGAAACGCGAAGTTCTGTTCAATTCTTCTCGATGCTATGTTAAAAGTCCATGTGACTAGTCATGTGATGATGATTTGTGCGCGCGCCGCCACAATGAGCCGGCTAAACAAAAGTGGGCGTAGCTCTTCTGAATTATTCATCTTTCGTCGTGGAAGAGGGAGGTGCACGAATTCAGCTGACTGTATATAGCTAGCTGTATGAAGAGCTGAGTTAGTTGACCAATGGAAGAGTTGGGAAGAAAGGGAGCAGTCATGATAAACGGAGGACCACCAACAGCCCCTGCGGTGTCTTCTGGGCGAACAACGCGACGGCCGTCCGGAAAACGTCTGACGTTTACCGACGTCTGCGTTGACGTTTCGGACAAGCGAATTCTATGGAGCGTTTCAGGCAAGGCCGTCCCGGGACAGATGCTAGCCATAATGGGACCAAGTGGTAAGACAAAAGTATAATATTTTTTCAGCTATTCTTTCTGCGTAGTAAATGTTCATTTTTACTTACAACTTGTTAATAGGAGCTGGTAAAACAACACTGTTGAATGCACTAGCAAACCACACGGCCATCACTAGTGGCAGTATATTGCTAGACGGCCAGAAAATGAGCAAGAAAATGAAGAGACAAGTGAGCTACGTTCAACAAGCCGACCTTTTCTTTGCAAACCTCACACTGCAAGAAACACTCAGGGTAAGTAGCTAGCTATAATATGCCTGGGTTTAGTCTATATAATAATGCTCTCAAAATAGAATTATGGATACAATTATGCATCATTTCTATATTTTCTTCCTCCAAAGTACTCAGCACTGATGAGACTACCATCCGAGCTCTCGATTCGTTGCAAATTCAAAAAGGTTGAGGATATAATTACGACGCTGCGTCTTCAGGACTGTGCAACCACACGTGAGCTGTTTCTCTTTCTCTCCCTCCTCCTCCTCCTCCTCCTCCTCCTCCTCCTCCTCCTCCTCCACCTCCTGTTCCAATAATTGTTATTATATCTCCCAGGAATTGGTAATGAGGCTGTGCGAGGTCTGTCCGGGGGAGAGAAGAAAAGAGCAAACATTGGTTGTGAACTTCTCACATCTCCTTCTATACTTCTACTTGATGTAATCACAAACCACACCCCATATAATTTCAGTATCTTGATATTATGCACACTAGCTATATACTATGTAAGTAATGATGCAATATGAGGAAATGGTTAGATCATTAATAATCTCTGGCATTAATGATAATATTGTGTTATTATTAATAGGAGCCGACTTCAGGTTTAGACAGTTCCAGTGCTCAACTGCTACTTCAGTTGTTGAAGACACAGTTGGCTGGTCAACAGAATAAGACTATTGTCATGTCCATCCACCAACCTTCTTCTCAGGTATGTCTCTCTGCCTTCTCTTTCTCTGTTCTCATGCCCAACTATGTAATGTAACACATGTGCCTACTAGGCCCACGAAGCTCAGTCACACCATACCGTAATGATAACCGCAGTGTCATTGCCTCATGTAATCCCTCATTTTATTCCACTTCTCCATCTTTTAGATGTATTACATGTTTGATCAACTATTGTTGCTGGCAAAAGGAAAAACTGCTTATTTTGGTCCAATTCATGATGCAATGAACTACTTCTCCAGTGTTGGACTAAACTGTGATCTTCAGTACAATCCAGCCGATTATATGAGTCAGTGAATTAACAATTACATCATAATTACATCACTCTCATTGATTTGTTTGTATCTCAAGTGGATTTGGTTACCGACAACGACAGCAGAAGGGTTTTAATTGGAGAAGATCCAAAACAACACACTCGACCAAAAAAATTGTAGGTCTCAAAAAATTTTTTAACATTTAAATTTTTACTTCTCACGTGTATTTTTTCTAGATCATTCTGGCAGAAAGCTCTGTCAACTCTTCATTTAAAGAGATTTGTAATGGAGAAAGAGGAGGAGAGAGAGGAGGAGGAAGAGGAACCAAGATGGATGAAGAATGTCGATATAGTGGTTTATGATAGCAGCCCTAAGCTACATTCCTTCCGATCGCTCTCTGCAAGAAATCCATTGACCACGCCCATAACCACACCCACCCAAGAAACTCCAAATTCACCTCACCACAATAATGAAGTAAATAATGGGGCGGAGCCTATTGCTATGGACGACAAGGAGGGCAAGAATACTGAAGACGATGATGTTCAGTAAGTACAATTTATAAGCTATAATATAATTGCATCTGTTCTTTAAAACTGCTATGTCCTGATTTTAGGGAGTTAAATAGAAAATGGCCAACATCGTGGTGGTGGCAGTTGTGTGTTCTTACCGTTCGTACATTTCGGCAGTCGAGGTTTTCAATTCTCACACCTTCCAACCTCTTCCTGGCCTGCGCTCTCTCTATCATTGCTTCTCTTTGCTGGTTCCAGGTTAGTCTCTTTAATAGAGAGTGTTTACCAAATCTCTATCGTCATGGTTACAGATACCAGAAACAGAGGCGGGGTTAACAGATCGTTATGGCATTCTTTTCTTCACAGTTATTTTCTGGAGTTTCAATCCTCTATTTATAGCGCTCACAACATGTGAGCTGCACTTTCTTTAATAATGTATGCTAGAATTGTGTGACTAATAAGATTCTCTATTTCAGTTCCATCAGAGAGAGTAGTGGTTAATAAAGAGAGGGCTAGTGGATCATACCATCTCTCTGCCTACTACCTTGCTAAGACTCTCAGTGAACTCCCTCTCACCCTGACTCTACCATCTATTTATGTTGTGGTAGTTTACTGGGCTGCCGGATTGAACGGTTGGGCCAGTTTCTTTGGTTCGTGGTTCTTCATATTGTTCAGTGGGTTTATGTGCCAGGTTAGTGGGTTCATGTCCCAGGTTAGTGGGTTTATGTGCCAGGTTAGTCGGTTCATGTCCCAGGTTAGTGGGTTCATGTCCCAGGTTAGGTGATGGTTTATTGGGACACCAACCAATTTTTAAATCTTTACTACTTCTCCTGTTTCTCCCTTACTCTTCTCTCTCTCTTTATTCATTCTCCCCAGAGTCTAGGACTGTTCATTAGTGCATTGGTCACACACAGAGAGACGGCTCTAACTCTCAGCATCATTGTTGTACTAACCTCAATGCTATTAGGAGGTTTTTATGTCCGAGCTTTACCGTTCTGGTTGGACTGGGCCAAAAATCTCTCATTTATAACATTTGGTTATGATGCTCTCATGCAGTTGGAGTTTACTCCTGATCGTCGCTTCAGGTACTTTTAATAAACATCGTTCCTCCCACACTGGTAGGCAGTGGTCAGCTTCAACCACCACATTCAAGATTTTTAACTATAAAACTAAACCATAATATCTCTAGTATACATTTAATACTACTAATAGCACATAAATTCTCTAAATTTTAACTACAAGCTCAATAACAAAACATTGAGTAAATAGAACCTTTTTTCATTCTTTAAGGCATGTATTTGATCTGTGATCTTCTCCTGGTGCAGGTGTAATGAAGCTGCATCCAGTTTCCCATCCTGTTCCAACTCCTCTCTACTCAGTTTCCATGGCAACGACACTGGTAATGTCTCATTGGACGGCAGTGGAGGTGGTATTACTAATGAGGCAGTAATTACGGGAGCTGATGTGATTAGAGAGTTCGGGGGAGTTTACCCGCTACATGTGTGTTTTCTAGCTATGCTGGGATTCTCTGTACTCTATAGAGTTTTAGCATATCTTTCACTTCGATTCCTTCACCGACAATAGTATATCATGTGACTTAATTACATATGTGGCATTACTAGCAGATCATGTGATCCAATTACTATTTATACCACCCAATAGCTAGCTATATTCAATCACTCATGAGTTTTTAAATTTATCATGACATGTAATGCTGGCATGAAATGTGCTACCATCTATAAATGGATCGAAACTGTTACTATTTTTAGATGTGGCAGTATCTCTCAGCTTCAGGTGATCCAGACTCTAGTAGACAAGGTCGTCCAGAGGTCATTAGGTCAACTACGTAGCTCCGGACGGTATCGGTTGCTATGGTAACCTCATTCCAATGTCTATTATAGTCTCCTCGGGTCAGAGTGCACGAGAGACCCAACTGATCTGCTAAAACCTTTGATAGAGACAAAAAAATCATTTTTAACACAAAATTTTTTTCTGAATCGAGTGTACTACCTTGTAAAGGAGAGCTCTGTGACGGTAGGTTCCCATGGTAACACTGCCAATAGCAATCACATTAGACCCCGCCCACTTTTGTAGTTCTGACTGAGGGAGTTCAAAGGTCATATTTCCGGCAGTACTCAAGGGGCCTCCCATGGTATTGCATACATAACTGGAGAGAATAGAGAGACCGAAAATATTAATCACGGTCATCATTGTTTCTATAGTGTGTCTGAGTTTTGTAGGCCCAGTATAGTAGGACTCCTACTAATCAGGCATGAGAACAGCAAGAGAGAGACTCACACAGCCAGAGACTCAGCCTGAAGAGAAGGAGACAAGAGAGACTTAAAGTTGGCCACAACGTGTGAGATGTGCTTCTGGAGTCCATTATCCACAGGGAGTTGACCACACCCACTATCCTTGCCTAAATCTGATTGGCCGGTGTTTTCTTGCTGATTCAGCTCTTCAGAATTATTTGATACCCTAGATTCGACCTCTTGACCTTTATGACTTTGAAATAATGACGATTTAGTTATATTTCAAACCATAATATTTCTTACTCACGTTTTATTGGCTCTGGACTTTGACCTTGGCTGAGACAGCGAGGGCTGCTCTACTGCAGGAGTGGGTGTGGTCTCGGTCAATGTGGGTGGAGTTTTGTTTATTAGATTAGCAGTGAGAATAGGTCTGTTCATGTGGAGAGGTTGCGCAAGAAGAGAGGAGAGAGAGGAGAACGGTTGAGATTGTGAAAGACCCTGTATAGGATATAGTGCGCATCAAATGGAATATAATATGGTATGATATAATGATGACATCATAAATAATGACATCATCATATTATTAGTACAATGTACCGGGCCAGCGTCAAAGAATTCTACATCCTGTATAACATCTCCAGTATCTAGATGACCGAGTGTCCACCATTTTGCAGAAAGGTCAAAGTTCAGTAGCTTTTGGAGAGCTGGACCGACAGCTGAGGGGGCGTGGCTTCTCTTGGATAGCTGAGTCATCAATTGTAAAGCACTGTAAGGTGTAGCATATTTATCATAGAGAGATATAGAGAGAGAGAGGTTTTTACCCAGAGCCACAGAACTCTTGAGCTAGTTCAGTACTCTGTGCCATACTGTGAACCAGAGAAAGAGAAGAAGTCAACAGTCTGGGGTTGGTGGAGGAGAGTAGAGGGAGACATGAGACCACACCCCCACACAATAGAAACTGTTTACGAGCACAGTAATCAAGACCCAGCACCGTCAGGGCTTCACATGCTGATCTTTGTACTTCGACCTCTTCAAACTTTAAACATGACACGAGAGCAGGAATTGCTTCGTTAGTCATTAATTCCTCCCTGGGAGATAGAGGTCATGTGAGGTATCATGTGATAGTCATGTGATCAACCTTGCAAGAGGATTGGAGGCCATGTTAGTGATGGTGGTAGCAGCACCACTTCGAGAAGTAGCACGAGAATCATTCAATAGTTTAACCAAAGCTGGACAGCCATCTGCTTCTAGAATCAACCTGCAAAAGACCATTTTTCATGCTGTGGGTACTGTACCTACTGGGCCTATGAAGCCAATGCACACCATAATACAATGATGACCACTGTTACTAATATTTCATGTCTAGCAAAATTGTTTTTTCTGACTAACTTGCTATTAGCGGGAGAATCAGTAGAGATGTGAGCAAGACATTGTCCAGCTGCACCTCTGACTTCCTCGCTCTCTCTCCCAGCACACGAAACCACACCCACTACTCCGCCTTCTTGGCCGATGCGTGCCCGTCCACTGTTCAGAGCACACATTGTAGCCAGACCATCTAGAGCAGCAATCACCACTGCACAATCCTGAAATTGGACATACAAAAAATGAACCAAATTAGGATGGAGCTCAAACTACAATGACATACTGAGTGAGAGAGTAATTGTATGAAAGTTTTCTCGACATTTTGCTCGTGAAGTATCTTTCTATTAACCTCTGCAAAAAACATAGAAAGATAAGATTGTAGTTAGAGCAAGCAGGCGAGTTTTTTTCGGGTTTTTACGGTCTTTTGCAGCTCTGGCTAGAGCCTCAGTTGAACATCTTTTCATGTCAACGTTAGCTGCCGGGTCTGAAATATGTGAAAGAAGTTGGTCCAACGTTCCTGATGTCTGGGATAATGTATAAGTAGTCATATAAGAGAGAGAGGGAGGGAGAGAGAGGAGGGGAGTGAAATAGAATTGATTTGTAAATGTATATATACCTGCAGGGCAGTCATATTTTCAGCATCGTAAAGACAGAGAGAAAGAACAGTTGCTGCTAACAGATGTACATCATTCACATCCTTTAGGACAAAAATACATTAATTTGAATAAAACTTGCTACTCTGCCTACATACATGCATACCTTATTCCCAAGAAAACTGACAATGTGAGTGAGTCCCTCTGCCACTCTAAATCTATTTCTACACTCTCTGTCGTTCATACAGGATGAGAGGATCTGGAGAGTTAGTTTTTGTAGTGTCGGATACTCTGATGAGAGCACTGACAATAACTTGACCATACCTGTTGATATTAGAAACACAGAGAGAGTATATATTAATGCATGAAAAATATTGAAAATGCTTGATTATGTGCGTGTGATGAGTTAATGCATGGAAAATGTATGTATCACACAAGCTCTATAGTAAGTGTATACAGAGTTAATGCATGAAAATGCAAATCAGACTGTTTCCAGATAAAATGCTATAGTAGGATGAGTTGAAGCACGAAAAATATTGAGCAGGTCAGTTATGTGGTGTTAATGCATGAAAAATTATGAATTGAGTCGTGTGTATATTTTGTGAAGTGTTAATGCATGAAAAATAGAGATTTAATCTGTGTGAGAGAATGCTATTGCTTGCCTCCTTCTTCAGCCACTGCTCGTCTAGCATGGAATAGCTCCACCAATTGTTCCAGTGTTTCTAAAGAATGTCTCTGGATATTTGGTTCAGTTGAAGTGACTAGAGGGAGCAAGTGTTGATGAGCAGAGAGAGAGTGGAGTCTGGTCTTTGTGGAGTATTCTCGAGCCATGTGAGAGAGGATGGCTGATGCATGCTCCACTGTGACTACTTCTTCTATTAAAATAGTAGGTATTAGTAACAAAATTACATACAGTGGAACCCTGTTAATAACTTTACAATAATATTACCCAAAGTTCAATGGCCATAGTGTCTTTTAAAAGTATGTAGTAGTAGTGTATGAAACAAATTTAGCTGGTCTCCTGGTGCATATGGATATTGTATGTGATAAACCTTCAGGTTTTAGGAGAGCTAGTAGTGATGGTAGCCCGTTAGCTGCACTAACTCTTCTTCTAACATCAACTATAGAAATAGTATTAGGCAATGAATTAAAAAATATATGTAACCCTCCCTCTCCTTCTGTTCTCACTAACCAGAGGTGGTCATTACGGACAGACAGAGAGAGGCATAGGATCTGATGGCCTTCACTGAACTAGATAGCAGTTCAACCAACTTTTCCGCCGCTCCTAACTCTGTCATTTCTTTGCAATTCTGCTCGGCTATTCGGAAAAATAAACGAGAATTGTAACTTGAACCAGAAGGTGTAGCTGTAATGGCTGTTACATTTCAGCATGTGTTGATGGAGAGCCTGCATCGCCTTCACTACCACGGCAGATTCGGGAGACGATAACATGAGAATTACCGTCCTCGGTTCCCGAGTGGAAATATCCACGGTTTGAAAAGACTGTAGATCGCGATAGAGCTCTATACGACTTAGCACGTCTCATAATTTAAATTACCTCGTCCACTAGAGTCTTTTCCTGCTCCTTTTTAGGCTTTTTCGGCGGCATTTTTGGAACCAGAAAGAGATGGTGGGCTCTAATAAGAGCACCTGTGCGTCGCATTCGTTGCTATGGAAACCTGCGTATTGTACTTAGTGCGCATGCGTATTTTTTCGGAGAAATTTTCTCACTCCGAAAAGAGCGCGCTGCAAAGAGCAGATTTGAGCTATAAAAGGCGGCGCAGTTCAGAAACTGTTTGTTTTTTCTTCTCCCTCGCAGCTCCGAGACCGTCTCAGTGCAGACGAGCTTTGCATTTTCTAAATCATCCCGCTACCAATGGACATGTACGGAAAATCGCCAGTCGGAGCGCAAACGGGCCCGACCGCATTGGACAAAAAATCTCTCTTCGCGGCGGTAAACACTGACGGTGACAGACACGAAGACGTGAAGCCTCCGTATTCATACGTTGCGCTCATCGCAATGGCCATTGCGAAATCGCCAGACAAGAAACTAACACTGAGCGGTATCTACCAATTTATCATGGACAATTTCCCGTACTACGCCAAGAACAAGAAAGGATGGCAGAATTCAATTCGCCACAATCTCTCATTGAACGAATGTTTCGTAAAAGTCCCGAAAGAAGGAGGAGATCGCAAAGGAAATTACTGGACATTGGACGAATCATGCGAAGAAATGTTCGAGAAAGGAAATTTCAAGAGGAGGAAGCGAATGAAGAGGCCGCAGAAGAGCGCCAGCGATCAGAAGAAAGCGATCTACTTTACAACTGGTAATCCTTCCGCTGGGTTTTACGAAGATCGGAACAATCTGGCGGGGTATCATCCGTACGCTGCTCCTGCGTATTCGTCCCCGCATCTCAGCCCCGGCAGCGCTAGCGTTGGTAGCGTTGGAAGCGGTTATTATCCAAGTAGCTGGAGCAGCAGCGGGAGCCTGGGTTCGGCCTCTCGCCTCACGCCCCCTTCACCTCCTCCCGCGATCGATCCGTCCTATCGTTCGTCTTACGGAACGACTGCGTCAACGTACGGAGCGACGCCACCGGCGTATTCCTACAGCGGGTATAATACTTCGGCCGTTGCGTGCCAATCGTCTATGGCAGGAGCAGGATCCCAATCGTCCATCAGCCTCTATGGCGGCGCCTCCTACCTCCCAACGTCAGGATACGCATCTCTACCGTCATCAGGCTATTCCGCAGCGAGCTACGGACTAATCGATGCAAAGGCAATGTGAAACGGAACGCAAAACACTTACGACGTACCAACCACGAATCTACCACTAAACTTGGCAGGAATCACTCCGTAAAGCAACGGCAGTAACTATGTTTCTCTCATTTATCCCGAATCGACGCACAAAATATTTTTTTCAAAAATCTTTTTATCACATCATCAGTTTTCATTATTATTGTCATACAGGTTTTATGTGCATTTCATTATTATCAGAAATATATTTTAAAAATTTTAACTCCTCATTATAAACTCTTCAATGTTGACAACGACACAATAACAACAATGTGATGTCTGTGCTGCAAAGTAAAACTTCATACAATTCAAAAGTTCAAAAAAGGGAAAATTTACGGCGTTCTGTTTATGGTGCGAAGGGATAATAAATACTGTACTCTGATATGGTAGAAGCCAGGACAGAGATGCAGGGAGAGGACGGGGCGGACAAAGCCCCGGGGCACAGACAAACAAAAGTTCAAACAAACGTTCGCCACCACAGCGGTCGCGGCGAATCTGAACAAGTGTGCTCACGTCCGCTGGACCTGGCCAAGCAAGCATATGCTTCCCTATGTCCTATGCCACCAACTCACACCTGACAAACACATACATACACTTTAGTGAACAGAGTGAACCTATTGTTACCTACCTCCCTCGGCTTATAGTGAACTTGTTTCACATCCAAAAACTCTAATTATTCACCACAGTCTCTGCGTCCATCATTCTGAAATACCATAGAGAGTGTGTATCCCAGAATCACTATGTGAACAGATGGTGTTCCATTATATGAAAACTGAAGCAACTGGACTGGTTTTGCCAGTGGCTGCCGTGTCTTTCCTTCCTTCTCTCTCTTCTCTCCTCCTCTCCTTTCTCTCCGCTTTAGCTTTTGCCTTTCTTTCTCTATTAGAGAGGTGCCCCTATCATCAATTACAAAAATATCTTCACCTTCTCTTTAAACACTACTGATTTATGCTAGAATTTTTTAAATTGTGGGTTTAAGGCTAGTAACCTTGGATTCTGGTGCTCCAGATGGTGATTTAACAACCGAACCTTTTCTTTTTCCCTCCGAAACTGGTTTCTCTGTTTTGTCTAAATAATAGGCAGAGCATTATTGTCGCTCGCGGATACAAATACTTAACATTCCACGCTACACTATATGTTTATTACAAACTGAAGACTTTTTCACTATTTTATTAAGTATGAACTAACTCTATATTCCTTGTCATATAGCCACACTACTTGCTATATATATATAACTACTCTTTAAGTGAAACTCATGTTAGTGTGAACATTTTAAACTGGTCTCCTGGAGTTCACTTTAACAAGGCTTAACTGTAACTGTTGCTTATTTAATGATGTGTAAATAAGCAACTAAGATTAGCCAATTTAATACTTCAACTCAGACCTAACAAATACACCACATATTTCATGGGACAAATAAACATGATTCAATATCTCCAATAGTAAACCTCCGGATTTTGAAATGTCTTAGAATGCAATTAAAACAAGTGTAGCAGTATATAAAGGCTATATTTAGTAAAGTGGAACGAAATTGCATTCTTCTACTGTATCTCATTGTTCTTGATTGGTTTTGTTCTACCTTTAGTAACATTTCTAAATTTAGTATTTATGTATTTTAATATACCTGTTTCAAATTGCATGATTTGAAGAAGTTCTACAATGGCCAAATCAACATTATAGCCAGTTTCCAAGAGAACTTGTTTAGCAAGATCTTGATCCTGAATAATTCATGAGAAAGAGAGAGAGAGAGAGAGAGAGAAAAACAAATAATTGTTGACTCTTTCAGTGTGTTCAATTATTGGTCTCTATGAGGTATGGAACAATTAAAAGTCACTATTTCACTATGGTGTGCCTGGACTTTGTGGGCCCAGTAGGCAAAGGTGACAGGGCATCCAGTGAGTCGGGCAACAGTGTTTGTGTGTGAGAGATGACATCAATATTGTGTACAATGACACATTTCCTAATCAAGTGACTGAGAGAAAGACCTCTTTAGCTCTGAAGCTATCTACAATGTAGGAGAGAGGACATGAGATAAGTGGTTTGTGCTGGGTGTTCAATGATCTTATGACACATACATTTTCAATGACTCACTTAGCCCTAATGGATATAAGACAATGCCATTATGATCCTTTCATCTCATACATTATATTGAAGAATAGTGCATTTCTATATTTTTTGAAGACTTACTTTACATCCAGTGGCTGATATTATTGTTTCAACTTCTTCTACCTCCTCTAGTTCTTCTTTATTCTCTATTTCTCCTCCTCTTCCTCCTCCTCCTGCTGTGGATACCACCCTCTTCTTGACTCCAACAGACCCACCCCTAAGCGGCACCTCCCCACAGGTCTCCAGGGAACGCTGCAACCCCAGCAAGGGGAGAGATGCAGCGGTTTGAACTCAAAATGATAAACACGAGGCAACGATTCGCTGCTATTCATGCAATGCTGTGTTGAGTCTGAGCTCAGCTGAGGAGTACGCCCGCACTGGCTAACAAACATGACCATGAATATCACTATGTTAACCTTATCTTGTGAACGCCATCTTTACAGATAACTGACTCTCAAGTGGCTTAAGTGGCTAAAGAGGGCGGATTTAAAATTGCTCAGCGAAGGGTGCAAAACCCATCAAACTCACTAAATTATACCATCCCAGACTTTAAAATGAATTATAGTTAAATTATTATGGAACCCACATTACATAAAACCAAAATCCATCAATTAGGAACTTCACTAAAAATATTACTAATTTGGCCTCTTTTCTTAGTTCATTGTTTGTTATAACAATACATTGTATATACTAACACAAAAGGTTGGTATTGTTCCAAGCACTTCGCCGTCTTTCTCTCTCGCTAATAAGTCAATCAGTTTACACTTCCTGTCACAATTATTATCACGCCACTCACCGACTTGGCTGGAGGTCGGGGGGTCGTGTCAGCTTTAAGAGGTCCAGGAAGAACAGCGTCGCTAGCCAGAGGAAACACCGAACAATAGTGTTCTCCATTCAGATACGCAACGTGTAGACTCTCCACTGGTTCCTTTGTGGGTGTGGTTTTTGCCGGGGCTAGGACCTCCCAACGCGGATAATTTAGTTGGTGGATGATAACATTTGCTGAAAAAACACGCGAGAAAGCTACAATAACATCATTACCGGCATACTCTCCATCCTGCTCCAATTGATCACCTAAAAATAATTTTAAAACAGAGAAAAAAATAGCCACAGGGGTGAATTTATCAGTGAAGCTATCTATATAATACACTGATAATTAACAGCCGACTAAATAGTTTATTGTTTAGTCAAAACTCTTTATAGTAGTATGGCTTACAATAGCCATCATAGTCCTCTTCCTCTTCCGCTACAAATTGTTCAAACTCCTGTCTATTCTGTCGCATATAGTCCACCACATCTCGTCTGATTGATTGGTGGGTGTGGTCTCCGCCTCTCAGCTGAGCTGCTAGTGCTCTGAACAGGCAGTTGCTGCAGTCAGAGAGGAGAGTGATACAGTGGAACCTCCAAACAAGGGACACTTTGGGATCAACAGTTGTGTCCTTTATAGAGATTCGTCCTTATCACGGAGGTCAAATAATACACTAATCTATAGCATGAGGTAAGAGCAGTGTCCTTTCTAGAGAGGCTGCCACAATCTTATAGGGCCAATTATTGGAGGTTCCACTGCACAGAGAAAGAGAGAAAAGAGTGAGTCGAAGATGGTGGGAGGGAAAACTCATTTCCAGGGCAATGAAAACAGGTTGTGGTCACAAGACTTGGCCAAACTTGGTGCAACACCCATGTCGACTCGAGTGGGTGCTAATATCGCTAGCCAACTATAGCTATCCAACGAACGCCCACGTTATTCTAACGCAATAGTATTAACGCGCGTATAACGTGTACGGAAACGTGGCCATTTCGTAACGCCCGCGGAAGTAAAACGTATGTGATAAAGCTGCAGGCGTGCGCTAGGATCGAAAGTTGGCTCACCCGTCCCCCGGAACGTCTTGCAAACGCAAACCCTGCTGCGCAAGCTGCTCTGAAAAACTCCTAAATTCTGGATCACCCCGTCGGATGTATTCTTCTCTCCTTCTTGCTTTCCTCTCTCGCTTCTCCTTTTTCTTTCCCGCTGTATCTTTACCTCGACCTCCCTTTCCATGACGCCCCTTCGGCATACTTAGCCAGCCAGCGGCTTCAATCGCTATGAAACACTCCGAAACGAAACTCAACGCAAAGCGGCCATTTTAGTTTCAATATTTCTTTCGGCGCGTATAACGGATAAATAGATAAATTCAACTACGAATTACGGTACACAGTTATTCGTTCAATAGTTTTTCCGAACCACTTAGGAGAGCGGCTATCTCTTTTTCAGTCGGAGAAGACTGCGCCTTCCATCTAATTTTTCCTTCTTTGTCCAGTAGGAACACATAACCAATCATTGAATTCTCTAATTGCAGGGTTTTCCTCAATTCAGCCACTTCCTTGTCCGCATACAGCATAAACTTATCCTACAAAACACATATCATGTCACATGACCATCACATGATATGAAATCATCTCACGTGATTTTCTCGAGGTAAAGTTTTTCTCATATTTCGTGCAATCCAACCTTTCATTTTTCTGAACAGCCACATATCTAGCATGGATACCTAATTCACAGTCAAACAAAAAATGAACATCATCCTTTTAAAATGTAATTTGAATGAACATTTTTAGATGAAACATTTACTACATGAGCTTGAGCTTACAGTAATCTATACTCAAGTTTTGGCTTGCAAAGCTCAACTTCTGCCTCATAACATTTTATGCAAAACTCACGAATACGAATAACAAATTCATTTATTTGTAACTCCATGAGGTAGAGGTGAAGAGAGAGAGAGAGAGGGAGAGAGGGAGAGAGGAAAGATGAGATGCATACCTCAAAGCTAGTGGCAGCTGGATGGCGGCCAAATGATTCCATAAAAGGTTGTGCATACATATCACACTGTTTCTGAATGAGACACAGAGGAATAAGAGAAAGAGAGAGAGAGAGGAGGGAGAGAAGAGGAAGTCAGTGTATCTCAACCAAAGACTCAACAGCTGTCGGGCTATGTTTGCACAGCACACATATTTCAGGCTTCATGCACACCTCTTTCATTGGCTTATCTCATTGTGTGTGTGTGTGTGTGTGTGTGTGTGGCCAGAGAGAGGGAGAGGAGAGAGGAGGAGGAAGGGTTGACAGCAGGCGCTCATTATGAATACAGGAAGCAGCCATATACAAGCTAGACCCTCAATTTTTAATTTTCTTTTTTTCATCCTCCTCCTCCTCCTCCTCCTCCTCCTCCTCCTTCTCCTCTTTACTCTATTCCTCCTCACCATCCCATAAGCTCTGAGGTGGACAGATAATAAAGATACTCTTCCAGCGAGATGGCCAGGTAGAGAAACTTTATTCCCTGATAGCGTTTGTCCGGACATAAAAGGAAAGCCTGGCGACTCCTCTAGTCACAAAAGAAGAAGTAGAAGTAAGTTTCATGTTTTGAAGTTACATTTCGGCTTACTTCACATGACATTAGGTTGCTAGATACACCTTGTTTCTTGCCTCCTGTCTCTCTCAACTCTGAAACCTAAATTAAAAGCGTCCCAGCATACTAGTATAGTGTTTTTACCGTGTAAATCAGTCAAATGGCCGAAACGGTATACACGTTTTCTGAGTAATGACTAGTTTATAGGGTGAGCAAAATGTGATTTTTATAAACCGATTGTTTTGTTCTCCGTCGTTTTTTTCAGGGGCTTCACTAGCTAATAATCTCCGTGTAGTTACTCCAAGCCTCTTGGACAGTTCTCTAATCCTCTTTGCTTTCCAGAATAGGTAAGACATCACGGCTCTCTCTCCTTACAGAGGCTTATTCTAATTAATGCGCACTCTAACCACGTGGGTGCGAAGAGAACGAGTAGGGAGGAAACGTTATGCCGAAGAGAAGTAGAAGTGGCAGAGGAAGAGGAGGACGGAGAGGAGGAGGGAGAGGAGGTGGTATTACATTAATCGATGTCAGGTAGAAAGAAAACTCCTATCATGTAATGAGCTGCTTGTTCATCGTATTCACTGCAGGGAAGGTGAGGTGGGAGCTGGACCTAGATCAGAGGAAGGAGGAGGAGGAAGAAAAAAGCTAAAATTGAGGTTGGGAGCAAGCTAGAAAGAATAAATAAATTATTTTTTTTAATGGAACAGTGAATCTCTGGCTGGACTAGCTACAACTGACCCTGAATTCTATCAATATCTCTGTGACAATGACCACCAGCTGCTCGAGTTCAGAGAATCTGAAGATGAAGATGAAGAAAGGTTTGTTGGTTTGAAGGATTACATATTAGTCCACTTCCTGTGTCCTCTTTTAGAGGTTTCCTACTCTTTGCTCTCTGTGTGTCCATTATACAGAGGTTATTCTATAATGTACAAAGTATTGTAATATATGTGATTGGAATGTTATGTCTAACGCAGCGGAGACAGTGATCCTGGTGAGGGAGAGGTCGAAAGAGTACCACCTACAGTTACCAGTTGGAGCAATCCTGCGGTGAGTGGGTGTGGTTAGTGGGTGTGGCTTGGCTCAAGGCTATTCTAGTTGGTGGAGTCAGCAGGCGGGTTTGGCCGGACATGGTATCTTAGGGAGGTGGACTAATGAAATGAGTGTGTTATAACTGACTAATTTAGTTAATGTCATTAGTGGGCAATTCAGCTATGGGTTTTAGCCAGCCAGAATGTTAGATTGAGTAGGCGTAGAGAGGAATAGAGGAGGAGGAGGTGGTGAGCTATCTCTCTCTCTCTCTCTCTACAAGTGCCAAAACCACTAACTAGAGAGCTCTGCAGGTTTTAAACAATAAGTTTGTATCTGGGTTTGAATGAGATTTGTATATAGCAAACATATCACTCTGCCTAGATAGAGTTTAGTGGTTAAGTATCAAAATATCATATATTTTGCAAGGTTGAATATCATAGTTTGCGAGGTGAGACCAGATAATTTTTATGTTACCTGTTTCTAAAAGTCCAGAGATGTGGTAAAATTTAGGTTAAAAGTCCCAAGTGGTGGTTATAGCTGACCGGTGTGAGCAGAATTGGATCTGCAACGCTAATAAAATGGTGTTTTTGGTGCCACTGATATTGTGTTGTTTGAAGCAGGAGTCATGTGGACACCTGTCGAAAAGATTGGAAGAATGTGCGTGGCTAAGCTGTCCCATTCCTCGCTAGTCAAACCATCATCAAACATATCTTCCTCTGGTGATGAATATATCATCAGACTCCACTCAACCGTGTACCACATCTTCGTACCCATCTCTCTCTCTCTCTCTCTCCTCGTCTTGAGAGGCCTGGTTCTTACAAGCATTATACCAACTCCCTTGAGGTTAAGATCATAATCTCCCCCTCAGATCATATTACAGCTGATCAACATTCACCGTTTGTGACTCGGAGTTTTAATGATATTCATAGCTCAAACTAGCTATTCATCTAGTGTGATTATATATGGCTAATAATTTCTTGGTATGCCCGGAATGTATAATTAATATTTCGAAGTTTAGATCACGTTGATAATTGATGTGTATAAATAATAGTTGTATTTGTGTGTAATGTGGTTACCATGGTGATGATGTAGTAGTGCCAGTTTGAGGGGTAGTTAGGCTGTTAGCGGCTTTTGTTCCGTCCAAAATGTGGTTTTGTACCGGGCCAATTGGATGTGGTAGAAAACTCCTTTTCTCTCTTCCTCCTCCTCCTCCTCCTCCTCCTCCTCCTCCTCCTATTTTCATCAATCGGGTGTTCAAGTTAAAGAAATCATGTACATGATACATACAGCAGTAGTTTAGAAACGTTACTAAAGATAGAATAAACCACTCAATAACAATGGGATACTGGGAAAAAAATGAATTTCATTCCACTTTTACTAAATTTAGCATTTATGTCAAACAGCTTGTACCTTCACCTCTTATTTCGTGTGTTTCATGTTAGGTACTGGCTGATAGTGAGGAGGAGGAGGAGGAGGAGGAGGAGGAGGAGGAAGAAGAGAGAGGAGGAGAAGGAAAGATACTTGTGACATCTGCTATGGTGAAAGAATGGGTTGTATCAATTACAGAGGTTAGTCTTGAAGTGGAGGAAGAGGAGGAGGAGGAGGAGGAGGAGGAGGAGGGGGAGTAGGATCAGGTGATTAGCGATATGAAGAAGGGGGAGTAGTAAAAAGAGGATAGAAATCTCCCGCTGGCAAACCACAAGCCAGTGAGTGGGTTGCGCAATACATTGCCTTAACTACAGTCTACACAACACCCTCCGTTGTCCCCGGTTACTGGCTCCACCCACCCCACCGTCATCTAATGAGGAGATTATGACGTCATTAAAAATGTCATTACTCTAGGGGAAATCATTGAAAGCTGTGAAGCAGCTGTCACTAGCTCTCAGAGCCGCAGTACGAGGAGTACAAGGAGGAGGAGGAGGAGGAGGAGGAGGAGGAGATGAGAAAAAGGAAAAAATTGAAGTTTATCGCGTTTCAGGAACTACTGGTATTACTCTTCATACCTTCTAGTCATGTGTTAATCATGTGACATATTGTGTTATTGCAGAATTCAATGCTATTGTGATGGCTTGTTTAAAGCATGTCTCTGTCTGTTTCAACCACCATCTTCCTCTCCCTTCGTCCACCTCAAAGAGGTAATTACCTTCAGCCCCTGTATTAATGATGTTGTTAAAAGTTCCGTCCACAGACCACACCTACCTTCTTTACATAAGAATTGGAATAGGATTCGCTCTGTGGTGGAGTCTTATTGTGCTGTTATCCTGCAGTTAGTACAGGGACTGAGGGAGCCTTCTATGGTGTGTGCTGTTCTAAGGTATGTATTCCTCCTCCTCCTCCTCCTCCTCTTCGTCCTCCTCCTCTCTTAATATCGTGACCCTATATTCTATTCCAGACACATACAATCTCTAGTCAGCTACTATGCATCAGCGGCAAAGCTCCAGCGATTGTTGTCACGGCAACTACTGAAATTATGGGAGAGAGATGACCAGCAGGTTCAAGTCATAGCGTTCTTGGTTCTACGCCAACTGACCCTCCTCTCTCCTCATCCTACTCTTCATAACAATATCAAGGTCTTAAAAATAGAATTTAACTCTCGATCTCTCTGATGCAGAGATACAGACTTATTCGTTGTATTTATGCATCTCTATTCTCCTGCCTGTTTCTTGAAGGGTTCCGTCACCTGTGCCTACTTGGCCTATGAAGCCTAGGCACACCATAGTGCAATGGTGACCACACTACCACTACAAACGTTCTTGCCCAGTTCAGCTCACGAATTTCTCTCTCTGTCTGTCTATCTATCCACTACAGAAGTTATATCTTACATTTGTTCGTAATTCCAAGTTCACCTCCCTGACTACCATGCCTCGTATATCCTTCATGAAGAACTGCGTCGTGGAGTTATTCTCTCTGGACGTTGCCATTGGTTACCAACATGGCTTTGTTTACATAAGACAGCTGGCGTTACATCTGCGGACAGCACTAACCTCTGGCAAGAAAGAGGCTTTACAGGTCTTTTCTTTTCTTCTTCTTTCTCTTAATCTTCTTTCTCTCTCGGACATCCTCTAATTACTTCTCTCTCTGTCTTAACTTTTTTCTTCACTATTTCTCAATATTGAATTACTATATAGTGAGAATTAATGCTACAACATGTCCGAACGAAATTTTGTTTATTTCTATGTGCCTGTGTGCATATATAATATCCTTAGGTTTTAATTTTTTCACGGATTTGGGTCTGTCTACAAAAAAATGTGAAATTTGCACAGTGTGAGATGTAAATTTCCTGCTATATATTTGTTTTATATATTATTCCCATTGTTCCATTTTTGTTCTTTTTTTGTTCACTCTAGTTGGTTCGTTGTTGGCAGTTTGTTCATTGTCTTGATTTATGGTGCCAAACTCTCTCCTCTCTACACCCCTCTCCCGCTCTCTCTCCTCTCCTCTATCCCCTCGTGGAGGTCACACTTGGTACGATATCGCTACAACCTTCACCTCGCACTGTGCCTCTCAGACTACAACTCATTTCTTCTCTCTCTCATCTGGCCGCTGCTACTGGAACTTTCATCCCTCTCACTCCTTTCCTTCTTGAAGTTAGTCTCCTCTTCTTATCTTGAAACTCTCTCTATCTGTTTCTCATGTCCGGCTCACTTGGGTGCTTGTCGCCTGTGCCTACGAAGCCCAGGCATACCATACTTCACTGGTGACTGTGGTAACACTTCAGATGTTCTGTGCCTCATAGAGGCTAATCATTGAATAGAGCATTCACTCTCTCTCTCTATCTTCCCTAGATTCTGGAGTCAAATTCATTAAAATTATTGTCGGGGTCAAAGTCCGGATCATCAGGCAAACCACCAGAGCTTTCATGCCTCCTCAAGGCATCAACCTCTCAACTTCAGAGTCAAGGATACCAGGTCATGTGACAGTCATGTGATTATCATGTGACTGTAAAAATTACCTACTACAGACTGCAGTATTAACGAGAGGGTTTGAGCTACTCTTGCGTCATCTCTCTTCTCAATCACATTACATTGCTTATCCCGAACTAACCTACCCAACTGTCGTTAGGGTGAGAGTCCGTTTCCATGACAACAACTATACTAACATTTTCATTCAATCATGTCGTACAGTTGCGCAAGATTATTAAGGCCACGCCCATCTCCTGGCTTCGTCAACAGTTGAAGCATTTACTGGAAAAAGTAAAGTTTGAATTAATTGCTTCGAAACCTGATTGACCAGTTTTGATTCTAAAAGGTCAAAGAGGTCAGTGCTGACATCAGCAGAGCCAGATCTCTGATGACCTTTGGACCCAAAGACATTGAGGATATAGTGAGTGAGCTCTAATTAGAACTACAGTCCACCATACTTCATTGTTTACTATAGGCAGTGTGGGAGAGAGAGAGGAGAGATCGCGGACCTGACACCCTGGGACGTTTCCTAGCAACCTGGGAGAAACTTCATGCAGCTGCTGACTCTGAAACCACACCCACTCAACAAGAAACTACACCCACAAATAAGCTGGAGCACCAAGGAGCTGGTAAAAAGAAGGAAAAACTAGCAAGGAAGAAAAAGGAGAAAGAGGAGAAAGAGCTAGAGAGAGAGAAAGACGATATTGAAAAAGAGGATTGTGATAGTGAACTGGAGGATATAGTCGAAGATTTCAGTTTCTCGTCATCTGATTCTGACTAGTAGCTTATAATAATAAACATTGTTGTCATCCTCATCTGATTTCACTTTCATTATATTATGTTTAACTAAAATTTACCACAAATCTATAAGTGCTCTACCAAATAAGTGTTTTAAAAACCTATTATAAAACAGTGTTATATAGTATATTACATCACAAGGCATAACAGGATATAGATATAGTTATGTAATCAGGTGGTGAGTTGTTTTCTTCTAATTTTCAATTTCTTTCTCTGCTCATTGAGGGATTTGGACTTTGACCTCACTGATTTTGCAAGTCTAGCCACACTGAAAGGGGTTAAATGATGTTTAAAGGGGAGGAAAGTGTTAATTTGTAAACCTTGGGTCTTTCAGTTGTTGGCCGGTTTCGTGTTCCTTTGTGGGTGTGGTTTTTGGTAAAGCCACACCCCTTTCTCTTCTTTTTCTTCTTTCTTCCATTATAGCTGACATTGCTTTTGTAGACCTGTAGAATTGTAATTAAGTGGGTGTGGTTTTGGGCGTGGCTAACTTGAATTGAGGATGTGAAGGGTCTGGGGCATACTCATGACTGCTATAAAGAGCATTAAATCGAGAATCGTTCACGTCAACCTCAAACGAATCTTCCACTCCCTAAAAAAGAGATCACATGATAGTCACATGACTTAGAGATATAGTCACATTACCTACCAGAGTAGTGGCGGCTGTGTCTCTCTTTCTGCGACGTTTCTTTGCGTTCATCTTGGACTGAAATTGTACAATGGAGTCCAGAGAGAAATGACCTCTTCCTCCTTCTTTTTCTTCTTCTTCCATCATGAGTAGCTCTAACTCACTCTAAATGCACAAATTACAAAATAAATTACAAAAACAGCTTTAAAAATACACATTTAAAGATCATTTGAGCTTCTCTACAAGCCAAAAATACTCAGACCCTCCGAGATAAGGACAGCTCCTACACTAGCAATAGTTTCCAGTCCACAGAGTGTCCTTTTTTCGGAGGTTCCAGTGCTGTAAAAATACCGACCTTCTCTTGTTTATTCTCCTCCAATTCTTCTCTCTCTCTCTTCTTCTTCTTCTTATTCTCCTTCGTTGTCATGGAAACATCCTCGTTGAAAAATGGGTCATCAAATCCAAGCTCGGTATCTTCCCTGTTGTCATGGTTACCAGAACCAACATCGTTGTTATGGTTACCCTGAAAGGGGTTATAAAGAATGCAATTAGTGGTGCTGTATATTTCTTAAATACCTTTTCTTTGCGTTTTTCTTTTTTCATCTTTTTCTTTTCTCTGAGATAGTGGTCCCATGTAGTGATGGCTGCCTCTTTCTTCTCCTTCACCATTTCCTCAACTTCACTCCTCAATCCTGGTTCCCATGTTATCTCCATCACCTCCTCCTCCTTTCCACTACCCTCCTCTTCCTCTTTCTTCTTCGCTTCATTCTCATCCTCAAGAAGAGCTCTGTATTTAGCCACCTTCTTATTCTTTCTTTTGTTTGTACTAGAGTGGTTCTTGTCTGGCACCTCACCCTCTTCCCTCCAGGAGCAATCTTCGCCAGAGTGGTTCTTGTCTGGCACCTCACCCCCCTCTACCGAGGAGCCACTTTCACTCTCGTCACTTGACGAACCGAGATAAGCATCAAAATCCATTTTCAATACATCGTCGCGTGAAAACCTGAGCAGCGTTGTTTGTGATCACATGATCTGTTGTCAAGGAGCAATCTGATTGGTACTTACTTTCTCATTGTAGTCTGGAGTCTTTTTGGATCTGTTTCATCCCACGTCAGTTGAACTTTGGACTGTTGCAAAGCCGATGTCACAAAACTATGATGTCATTATAAATTACATCATAGTGATGTCATAGGTAATTTGTCAACTTACTCCGGAGGTGAGTATCCAATTGGAATGCTGGTTTCCGTGGCAACCGAAGTCGGTTCTCTTTCATCAAAGGTCATCTCGTCGGGAATGAATCTGATTGGTCGGAAGTCAAATGACCAAGTTGACCACACCCCCACAGCAAGCCTTACCTCAGGTCGAGTTTTCCACCACAATTTTCATATTGAAGACCATCACATTCTTCATAGATATGTTCAGCAGTAGCTGTGGGAAATACATTAACTATATACAATATAGGGACATCCAATCCTATTATGAATTGTCCCAATTTAGAACCATAATCAGCCAATCATAAAATGGGCTTTCCATAACTGAATAATTCACCAAAAATTGCCATCCAATCCTAAACGGGCCATCCAATCAAAAATGAATTACAAGTAGTGGATGTCCAATCCTAAAATGGGCTGTCCAACTGACTAATACATACCTTCACTGTCACACTCTACAACAGCATAATAATAGTTCAATCTCTGTAATTGATATTGTCTCAGCTTCTCATTCGAATAACCACTTCCTTCCTGAGTATTGTTGCCATTGGTAACCATCATCCTGTGACCTGATTGGTCGAGCAGCTCGGCCGGACCCTCCACTTCTTCGTTTTCCAGTCTCTCTAATCCAAAGTCACTCGGGTAGATGGAGACCCTTTGAATTGATCCTCCTTGCGGTTTGAATGAAGAAAGGAAAACTAGGAGAGAGAGAGAGAGCTTCGTATGATCGGCATTATCAGCATGGCACAGATAATGTGGTGGAACTTGTTAAAGTGAACTCAGGGGACCAGCTTATGTTCACACAAACAGGAGTTTCATTTAAACAGTAGCAAAGGTATATATCAAACCATAGATGTCGGTGGCATTAAGTCGATCCCAGTCCATTCTACAGAGAGCTAGTCTGGAACCAGGTTCAACAGAATGAGATGGAGACACCTCTTCATCCCACCATCCATGAACCACCTGCTCAATAACAAGTAATTAGATAAGCCATGCCCACTAACCACACCCACCTCAGGTTCCTTCAGTGATATGACATCTTCTACATCAGTTGAGCTGTCAGACTCCACCCCTGACTCCACCCCACTGGAGTCCGATAACGACTCATCTTCTTCATCACTCTCTAGTTCTTTGTTATCTAAATGGGTGTGGTTTTCTCCAGGAGAAGAATACTCATCGACTTTTGTTTGAATTTCACATTCATCACCCCTGGCAACCACCTTTGCACCTGTTTCGTTCTTTCTTTTCTTATTTATTTTGTCGGTTTTCTTTTCGTTGTTGTCATGGAGACTGTAGTATCTACGCATGTCTTCAGCCGAGCTCTCCTGAACCCTACGACCTCTCTTATCAACACCATCTACAAGTGGAGTATAAACCACACCCCCTTGTTAACAGCTTCAGAGAGATACTTACACTTTACTTTAAATCTATCATCAGTGAACATGGATTGGAACCGAGACCCAATCTTCACCTTTCGAACCCTTTTTGGAATGGACTGTGGACAGAGCGATATGTGTGATGAGTGGCCACACCTACTAATTAGTGGTGAACTTTCTGACCTTGAATCTCGGGTCTGTGAGCACGTGAGCAAAACGAGCATCACTGGATATTCGGCTGGTATCCATGACGACGCCGATTTTTTCTCTATCTTACCCTCTGTAACACACCTTCTCCTCCTCCTCCTCCTCCTCCT
>JAODVQ020329511.1:50481-60592 GCA_025400075.2 Phenganax stokvisi
CTCCTCCTCCTCCTCCTCCTCCTGATTTGTGTTAGGAGGAAGAAGAGCTGCTGTACCACACAAAGACCAGTAATATCACGAACAATCCGACAAGTATGGGTAGAGCGACTGTCAGTATCTGCTGCTTTCCCTGAGCGTTTTCCCGCCTCCTCTGACGCCTCTCCTGCTTTGACTCCTTCTTTACCGGCCCTTTAAGCTTTCTCACCATAGCTCAGCGATAAATAACTGCTACATAGAGAAGGAGCTTGAAAATAAGAGAGAGAAAAGCGCTCGCACGTGGACACTCCACTCGCGCGAAGAAAGGTTAAAGGTCAAAAGAGCCGATTTTATGCGCATGCGTTGTTTATTATTGCCATTCTTTCAAGTATAAGAACGAAGTGGTTTTCAGTTTCAACGAAGCAGTAAGAAGATCTGATGTCTTCGGCAAAGAGAGAGACTGCCGTATCAGTAAATGGACGAACAAACTCCGATAGAACGAGCGAACCTCTAAAGATGGGCGTTAAAAGGAAACGCACCCCTTCTCACGAGAGCCTTGAATTGGAGAATAAGAGAAAGGGGCTCGTTAATGGCGTCGAGGAGACGACCACGTCATCAGAGATGGAGGAGAGGGAGAGAGTAGCTATACTCGATGCAGGAGCTCAGTACGGAAAGGTCAGATGAAGAGGTCGTTGCTATAGCAATGGCTGATGGTGTCCTGTAATTATTTTAGGTTATTGATAGGAGAGTTAGAGAATTGTGTGTAGAGAGTGTTCTACTACCTCTCAACACAACAGCAGAGGAACTAGTTCAAAAACATTACAAGTAAGTATTGCGTAACTTAGCTAATATACAAGTGGAACAAAATATCATTTACATGTTCAGTACTTTATTCCATTGAATCTTTAGTAAAATTTTTCTATATGGACCTACTTATATACTGCTTGGTCTTTAATTCATCGACTATTACTCTCCTCCTCTTCCACTCACTGTTGTATGTGTGTACCTCCCACAGAGCTGTTATAATCAGTGGTAGTCCCGGCAGTGTCAATGAAACTCCGCCCTCACCAACTAGTGGGTATGACCCTGCGATATTTACCTGCGGGCTACCCATACTAGGAATATGCTATGGAATGCAGTTGATTGCTCATCATTATGGGGGCAAGGTGGAGAGGGGTGCAACGAGAGAAGACGGACAATTCACTATCTCCATCACCACCGACTGCCCCCTCTTTGACAATCTAGACAACAGACAAGAGGTGTGAGAAAAGGGTTAAATGACTCATGTGATAGTCATGTGATATTTAGGTACTATTAACACACGGAGACTCGGTAATTGAAGCTCCGCTCACCTGTCGGGTGGTGGCGAAAAGTGGCGATGTCATAGCTGCAGTACAACACAACAAAGATCCAATTTTCGGAGTTCAATTCCACCCAGAAGTAAACCTCACCAAAAATGGAACCGAAATATTCAAAAACTTTCTATACAAGGTCTACCCCGCTATACTATATTTGTTTACATTGTTATGGTGACAAATATCATGTGACTCTAGATAGCAGGGTGCAAAGGTCACTATAGTATGGAGAGCCGGAAACAAATATGTATGGATTATATCAGACGTACGGTCGGAGAGTCCAGCGTATTGGTTAGCATTACATACTAATGATGTCGTCTGTATTACATCTCATATTAGAGTCTGGTGAGTGGAGGTGTGGATAGCTCTGTGTGTACGGCACTACTAGTTTCAGCCCTCGGCCCAGATCGAGTTGTTGCAGTTCACATTGACAACGGATTCATGAGGACTGATGAGAGTTCAAAGGTCAAGGAGAGTCTCGAAGCATTGGGATTAAAGTTGAATGGTAAGTAAAGTAAACAGATCTCTAATAAAATGGATATCCTGGATTGATGGAGAGTAGCAATGTCTAAGGCCAACATGTTAAAAAGCTAGAACTAGCCCATTAGAGTCAGTGATGTAGCAGAAGTGCACAATTTTTGTTCCACTTGTAAAACATTTAATTTGACGTAATGGTTCCTTCTGATTTTTGTTAAAAACAGTTTTTGATGCCGGCCAGAGATTTTATACGTCTCAGACGGTAGTGTCAGTTGTGTGTCAACTGGGTATTGAGGAGAGAGTTACTCCACAACTTCACTCTGTGACCAGCCCAGAAGAGAAGAGAGTTATCATCGGAAATACATTCATGAAGGTCTGGAGGAGGAGAGAAAGAGAGAGAGATTGAGTGATGAAAGAGAAATGAAATACATGTACACTATTGCACAAAGGTGTACCTGGGCTTAGTGGGCCCAGTAGGCATACAAGTGACGGGACCCCTGCGTGAGTCGGGCATGAGAACAGACAAGAAGAGAAAGATAGGGACTTAATATAATTATTAGTGTTTAAAATTTCAGGTAGCAGATGAAGTAATGTCTGATCTTCAGTTAGAAGCCGAGTCTGTATTCTTAGCACAAGGTGTGGTTCATTTTTTTATAAATATTTCATTATACTCCTCTTCCTCCTCCTTCTCCTCCTCTTTCAGGGACATTAAGACCAGACCTGATAGAGAGTGCGTCACCTTTGGCTAGTGCTAGAGCTCACGTCATCAAGACACATCACAATGACACACAGCTCGTCAGAGAACTCAGAAAAAAGGTCTTTTTCTTTTCTTTCTTTGCAAACCAAAAAGCTTTCAATCTCTCTCTGACACACACATACACTAATGTACTACTCTTGATCTCCTTCTCTCTCTCTATTTGTGTGTAGGGAAAAGTTATAGAACCACTGAGTGAGTTTCATAAAGATGAGGTTAGAGCTCTCGGTCTGGAACTCGGATTGCCTCATAAACTAGTATTCAGACATCCATTCCCAGGTCAGTGTTAGTCTCCATTCCATTCTGGCAATCAGTTAGTGCTCATTCTGTTTTTCTTCAGGACCGGGATTAGCTATTAGAGTGTTATGCCAGACAGAGGCATATCTCAGAGAGGATTTCCCTGCAACTAATAATGTACTTTACCATCTCGTCTCATTTGGCCGCAAGTACGTGTACTTTACATACTACTACACTTTCTTTAAAAATATATAGCATGTTCTGTGTGGTCATATGAATGTCACATGACTGATCATGTGATCCCCACAGGTCTGAAACGATTCCTGGTCCAGTGCAGCAGTTGATAGATCGAGCAACTAGCTCTGAAGACAGGGACTTCCTCACTAGTTTATCCGAGCGAGTTCCACTCTCGGCTACTGTTTTACCAATCTATAGTGTAGGTGTTCAGGTCAGTAGTTGTCCTAAAACTCTGTCCTATAGGACAATATAGTAGTGTGTCCTGTAGGGTGACTGTCGTAGTTATAACTACGTTGCGGCTCTGTCGTCTGAAGTCGGTAGCGTACCGTGGAGAGATGTTATGAAACTAGCTAAAGTGATTCCTAGAATCTGCCACAATGTTAACAGGTATTGCAACAATGAAATTATTGTGTATTACATAAGTATTTTTCTAAAAGCTCAATCTTATGAGTTTTTAGAAAGAAAGTAGTGCGCTTTCTTCAGTAGTAGTTGTACGTAGCTTTTAAAATTGAGTGCAACAACTTTCCTAAGTAATGTGGTCACCTACTGGGCCAATTTTCACCATCCTTACCTACAATGGATTTCCTACACTCAACAATTGTGGCCTTTCCCTATTTTTTAAATTGCTGGTTCAAATTTCACTATGGTTGTCACACTTGACACACAGGGTGGTGTGGGTATTTGGTGGTTGTGTGCTGGGTCCTGTTGTCTCTGTCACACCAACTCTACTCTCCCGTTCTGTTCTCTCAACTCTGAGGGAAGTTGACAACAGAGCTCACTCTGTTCTCCAGTCACACAGTATGGCTTATCTGTATATACCTCCTCTTCTACCCTTTTCTTTTTTTCTCTCTGTTCTTGCTGTTCTGGGTCCAGTATAGCCACACAACTAAAATAAGTTGAGAATGTGTCTCTTTTAGAGAGGTTGTCCTTTGTCGGAGGTTCCACTGAGAGTTTGTTCTTTGTTGGAGGTTCCACTGAGGGTTGTTCTTTGTCGGAGGTTCTACTGTAGAGAGGTTGTCCTTTGTCGGAGGTTCCACTGAGAGGTTGTCCTTTGTTGGAGGTTCCACTATATTACATTATCTGTATGATGGTACAGATGCTGTGAGCTGTATCAGTCAAATGCCGGTGGTGCTAATTCCAATCGATTTCGATTTCACCTTTGACCCCGAACTCCGAATTCAACATTCTTCATTCAAACGATCGGTTGTACTTCGACCTTTCATCACTTCTGATTTCATGACTGGTGTACCAGCTGTTCCTGGGATCGATTTGTCATTAGAGGTGTGAACCCCGTTCTAGTCTCATACCTGATTCACAGGAGTTCCATCACCTGTGCCTACTGGGCCCACAAAGCCTAGGCACACCATAGTGCAACGGTGACTGCGGTCTCCTCTCTCTATCTCTCTCAATCTCAGGTACTGGATGAGATGATAAAATCAATATCAACAGTATCAGGAATCAGTAGAGTTCTCTATGATCTCACTCCCAAACCGCCTGGAACCACGGAATGGGAATAGAAATAATATACATAGTAGTAATTTATTTTTATGCGTTGCATCATCACTATTACGTCATGTTGTGTCATCTGCACGTGTGTCGTGAAGTGCGCATGCGCACGTTTGTGTGACGCTGCAAAAGAGAGGTCAAAGGTCGAGAGCCGAGCGGACTCGCCTCTGCTTTTTGCAGAAGACGCCCGCTATCGTTCTTTCCTGTCTTTGTGTCCGCGTCTGAGTCAGTTAGACGTTGAGGGAGTGGTTGGAACAGGAGAGATGGAGCCGAGAGAGCGCTCCGACGAGGAGGAAGACACGCAATCAAGCGGCGGGGCTGGCGGCGAATCGCGAGAAACGCCCCTTCTCACGCACCTGGGCGAAGACCCAGATGGCTCGGGCAGCGAGGAGGGCGAGTCGAGCGATAGTGGCTCCAGCAACTCCTCTACATCCAGCTCCGGCTCGTCTAGTTCGAGCGCGGGAGATGGCGAGCGCTCGCCGGGAGAAGACGGCCTGATGGAAACCTACGCCGCCGGAGCGCTAATGCAAACGGACGAATTCGGCGACCACTTCCATGTCAACTGCGCCGGTAACGCCGCCAAGTTTTACCTCAACAGGTTCGCTCGCGGCTCCATTGGTCGATGCGTCCTCTTCCACTCGCGTTGGATTACACCAAACGAGTTCCAGGCCATTTCTGGTCGTCAGAGCTCCAAGGATTGGAAGAGAAGTATCCGTCTCCGCGGGCGATGTCTGAAAGAGTACATAACGCAGGGTCTGTTCCAGGAGCACCTCAAGACCTGCGCGTGCAGGATATGTTCCGGGGAGACGGCGGAGCACCTGAGGCTGGAGGGAGAAATGGCGCTGGCTGCAAAGAGACGCAGACTGAGCCAGGCAGACGGCGGAGCAGCAGCAGCAGCCACTAGTTCAACAGCTGCACAAAGGTATATTGGCAATTATCTATATCCAGCTCAAAATCTCAATTTTATCCTTTCAACTCTCATGTTCTATCATTTCTCCTTATTTTCTCCCCAACAGTTCAGTGGTTGCCGAGGTGCCATCACGAGACTCCACCCACAGCCCCACCCATTCACTCCTGTCATCCTCGGGCGGCAAGAGACGAAAGAAGAGAGGCGGGGGAAGGGTACACAGAGTGTGGTCTCCAAGTGGAGGTATAAGTGGCAGTCGTGAGAAAGAGAAAGGATAATAATGCTAAATATTCTCCTGTAGAGGTGGCACAGGTAATGTCAGATGATGATGAGGATGAAGCTGAAGTTGGTGGTGAAAGAGAAGACAGCAGCAGAGAAAAAATAGCAAAATCCAACCTTTCAGGTTAGCTCCTTATTATGATCTACATATAGGAATTACACTAAAAGCTTTTTCAGCTTTTTCCTCTACTTAGCTACTATGTATAGTAGAACCTCAATACTTCTATGTGAAAACCCTTTTAGTATGAACTAACTCTTCCCATAAGCATACTATCTCTTTTAGCTGGTCCCCGAAGTTCACTTTATAAGTTCTAAAATATTTTTATTATTTTCCTATTAAGATTCAGTGACAGAGTATCGCAGACGTTCCCAGCGCTACATTCACCGCAAACTCTCTGGATATCGAACAGAGCTGGGGACCTTCTCTCGGCGGCCACGTGACTGGGACCCTGAAGAGGTGGCCAACTTTCTCAGTTCCCAGGGGTTCAGCCAGTACTCTGAACAATTTCTAGAGGGAGAGGTTGACGGAGAGAGCATGTTTCTTCTTCGAGAACATCATCTTGTCGAGAGATTCAACATGAAACTTGGACCAACTTTGAAACTTTTGGATACTATTGGACGACTGAGGCACCCACCCATCTAGTCCAGCTCCTCCCTCTCTTCCTCCACCCCCCAAACCCTCCCTTCCTACCCACTCATAGATGCTTATATTGATATACTCCACCTATTTGAAAACCAATTTGCCAAGCTCCTCCCCCACGACTTCCAAAGCTGTCTTGTGATTGTCATGTGATTTCTCTGTCCATTATTGTATATTGTGCTTCCTCTATAATGTCTGTTCAGTCAACACAGGTCACTGATTATTGCTTTATCTCTATTGATTACTATGATGTAATGCATGATTGATATTAACACCTATAAAATTACATTATTCACTGTACACATGAATGAAAACCGATGATGTCATTATGATGTAATGTTTAGCAGTGTTGATTGAGCCAAGATGTTACTGCATCAAGATCAGTGGCTCCTTCCTGGCCTTGTCCCCTCACACTAGATTCCACGAAATCCACTTTCATCCATTTTGGAAGATCGCTACTAAACTTGAATTTCTTTCCTAGTTTCCCAAGAATCTGTTGTTCTGATTGACCTTTTGACCCCAGTGAGGTGAGTTTTGCAGAGCGGCTAACAGTTAGAGCTGATCTGGGAGGATGAGAGAGAGAGAGTGAGTGTATCCTCCATGAGGCATGGAACATCTGATGAGGTATATACATACCACGGTCGCTATACCATGGTCACCGCTGCATTATGGTATATATGCCTGGGTAAGCACAGGTCTCCACAAGCCATGCATGAGAACCGAATAAGAGAGAATTATTCTCACATTTCTTCCTCCAATTTACTTTTCACATTCTCCTTGTCTTGCGCCAGAGAAAGGTCTTGCTTATTACAACTAATCAGGATAGGGACCCTCCCCTTTCGGAGTGCAGTCTCCACCAGAAGATCGTAGACTAACTCTGCAACAAAACGGACCTCTTGAGGAAAATTTTCACTGTCCACCACCACAACCACTGCCCTGCAGAGAATAACGGAATTAGTTGTTGGTGAAAGCTAAAATTTTTAGGAAACCAAACATTAAAAGTGTAACATTCTAATAAACGCTAAATTTAGAACTGTTATTAAAATGTAATAGAATCAAAAACAATGGGATATGGTGAAAGAATTCTACAACTCTTGCCTGAGCATGTCCTTGTACTTGTTAAAAATTCTTTGTCTGACTCGTTCATCTCCGGGAACATCAACTAATTCTACAACACCCTAACATGCACACAATTACAAAATTTAATACAAAAACTGAACAAGTGGTAGATGAGGAGGAATTACTGAGTATGATTATTTATAGGTACTTACCTTGTTGGATACACTGTAAGAAGCTTTGTTTTCTTTAATGGACACTTGAGTCTCTCTAAACTGTCCATACACCAGCTAAAAGGAGGAGAATAGATTGTGATATACAGTGGTATTATCATTATGAAGGAAAGTAATTTGCTCACTCGCATGAAGAGAAGTGTCTTTCCAGAGTTGCTGAGACCTAGAAGACAAACATATTTTCCTCTTCTTCCCTTTCCTCCGCACAGCAACCAAAGTATACCTAGACAACACCGATGTTATAATTATACTTATGACGTAATGCCTTAAAACTCAGTGTTAATTACCGATGAGACAAATGAGAGTAGTAGCAGTGGATAGTATAATGACTGCAGTCTCGTACTTAGCCATCTCCGGCGGTAGAAAGGCCCGCACGTTCCTTCTAACTTCTTCCCATATTTCCGCCATTTATACACAACTTGAACTTTGACCTCAGCACGTGTTTGGATATTAAACGCATGCGCAAAGGCTGCTACGCATGAGCATGCGCATAAATAAAGAAAATGGCGGAAGAAGGGAACACGAGAAGAAAGGTAGGTTATTTTTATTTCACAAGTTTATATCACGTGAGATACAGGGAGTGGTTCTGACAAAGCCAATAGTATACGGGAACATAGCTCGCTATTTTGGAAAGAAGAGAGAAGACGATGGCCACACCCACTCCTGGACCTGTTACCTGAGGCCATTCAAGAATGAGGTAATAGTGACGTAATTACGAGTTGATACTCGACCCCGCCCACTCCATATAAGGATATGTCGGTGTATATCAAAAAAGTGCAGTTCAAACTTCATGACAGCTATCCAAGTCCAATAAGAGGTGAAATCTGAATTCTGATTGGTCGGTTTAAAACTAACCCTTTTTTCTCCCTCTCCTACCTTCGAACAATTCAGTTGTAATGAGGCCGCCGTATGAGATTAATGAAACAGGATGGGGAGAGTTTGAAGTGGTCATCAAAATATTTTTTGCAGACTCGGCTGAAAAACCAGTCAGATCAATAAAATTTTGATTTTCTCTGTCAATTTTTTGTGTCTCACAGATCACAATCTACCACTTGATCAAGCTGTTTCAAACGGATCCAGCCATTATGGCAGGGAAGAAGAACCTTGTTTCTGAGAGCTATGATGAACTGGTAAATGATAAACTCCTCTTCCACCACCACCTCCTCCTCCTCCTCCTCCACCAGGTCTTCACAGATCCCACCAACACAATGTACAATCTCTTGACTTCGCCAAAACAGATGGTACCTGCCATTCGCCACGAACCAGGAATGGACTGTGAGATGATCATGTGACAGTCACATGACATACGCATGATCCTTCCATACCAGATAAAGACCAAGAACAGAGATGTCTGAATGCACTAAATAGTGCCCACCGTAAATTAAAATTGGAAATAGGAGACCTCAGCGACAGGCTTAAGGTTTGAACTTTGAACTCTGTCACATGGCGATTTGACCTTTTGACCCCAGATAAGTAGAGAGGCCATTCAAAGATTAAAGGAACAAGTTGAACAAGCCGAAGAGGAGGAGCTTGTTGACACATAGCCACACCCACTTAAAACCACACCCACCTAACTAACTGTTCATTTTCAAAACCATATTATAAAATTTTTAAAAATGAAACTTCATGTAATCAAGTATCTTGATCTGGAGGAACAATACTGTTGCTATAGGAACAGGAAAGAAATGGGTGTGGTCTCACTAATTAACTCATCACGTGATGGGTGTGGTTAATTTACCTGTTGGAATGTAGATTAAGGTATAGCTCTGCTTTGGGTCCAAAGGTCATTCGTCCTGAAAATTCAACATGTCCTGAGCTTGCAATATTAGCCTGGAATAAAGAGGTTTTAATACAGTTATTGTTCATTGTTCAGAGGTTCTAATACCTGACGAGCTGCCCAGAGTGATGCTACTGAGCCAATGGGTGGAGCTGGGCGTGGTAGTAGGCGTGATCCTCCTAACCCAGTGGGTAGAGCTCCTCGATCGCTGTTGAATCTCTGTTTTCGAGGATCCATGTTTCCGTGATCCTGTTCCCAGGGCTTCATTTCTGACGCTCTCCCATCTTCCATTTTTCCATACCTCCACACCAAGTAAGAAAGTTAGTAATTATGGACTAAATATAGAAATGTTACTAAAAATAGAACAATCAAATCGAGAACAATGGATACTGTCCATTTTAACCTGTACTAAATTTAGAACCTCTGACTCACTCACTGGTCGCTAGGTGGAGGCCACTGGTCGCTAGGCGGCAGCCACTGACTCTCTCCCTGCATTGCAGCAGTCTTTCTAATCTGCTGCATAGAAGGGGCGTGGCTTGTTGCCTGGACAACAAACTCGGCAAGCCTGTGATGAAACTCAGAGGTAGTTCTGAAAGTGTTTGTCAGTGCTTGTAGCTCTGTCCATAGCAGTCGATACTGTTCATCTCTACACAAATTATACAGTTTTATATGGGTCA
>JAODVQ020329512.1:0-31192 GCA_025400075.2 Phenganax stokvisi
AAGAAGCCAAAATCGAGTTATTTGGCCTCAAAAAGGCCAATATACCAACCCTGAAACAAAGCTGCGTTTTATACTATTACCGCCTATTACTATTAGCGCGCTACTCATGCTAAGAATAGCTCTGACTACATTCAAATAGGATATTAGCCAATCAGGATTCATATTTTCACCGACGTAACGGAATATCCACTGAGCTCAATATGTATTCACACTGGAATATGAATATATTTTTGAGGTCAGTGGTCTGTTGTCCGGTTTTCATTTGAGGAAACACCGAGCGAAATTTCAACTTCCTTGAAAAAATTGAAATTGTGCTTCCAAGACGTCATGTGGTCTGGAAGAAATACAATTGTAGATCAATTTCTTTGCAAACTTTTCTGAAATTTCGGCTGGAAAGCTGCCTGATTTTAACTAAAAGTAAGTCTTTACTTATTTAACTGTACTTGTAAAGCATTCGCACTCGTTTTTAAGACGTAGTGTGCTTTTCATTTCAACATTGTCACTGTATTAATAACAAACGAAGATGCCTGCAAGCGGAAGTTAATAGTTGGGTGTATAACGTCTTTTATTGCTGGTATATGTTTTTAGGTTGTCCAATATTATTGATTATTTTGAAATAATGTATTCTTGTTTTTTGCTGTTGTTTGTTTAATGTATATTTGTGTGGTAGAAAGTGACCATCGTGGCATGTGCTTGTTGTGCAATGTTTTTGTAGTTGCGCGTATAAATTTTGCTTTATGTTTTGCTTGCTGACTACAGTTTTACCATTATTTTGGCAGTTTTACCCAAGCGGCAATCATGACGGACTCCAAGTACTTTACTACAACTAAGAAAGGTATAAAATTCTTATTTGTGATTGAGAAAGTACTATTCTGCAGCAATATGGTGGATGGGTCATGTTGTGACCTCAAAAGCCTGTGTTATATTTCAGGTGAAATATTTGAGCTGAAGGCTGAATTGAACAGTGAGAAAAAAGATCGCAAGAAAGAAGCTGTCAAAAAAGTGATTGCTAGTATGACAGTTGGAAAAGATGTCAGGTTTAAACTTTGATCATGCACAAACTACTGACAATGGTAATTTAGTTGTGGAGTACTGGTAATGATTTTAATCTTGTTACTTTAGTTCGTTATTTCCAGACGTCGTTAACTGCATGCAGACAGACAACCTGGAGTTGAAGAAACTGGTGTATCTTTATTTGATGAATTATGCCAAATCTCAGCCTGATATGGCCATCATGGCAGTCAATACTTTCGTCAAGGTGAAAATCTTTGTTCATTCAAACTGTGGTAAGGGTCTAACTTATCTTAAAAAAGTTTGTTCACTTTTCAGGATTGTGATGATCCGAACCCTTTGATTCGAGCTCTTGCAGTACGTACAATGGGTTGCATTAGAGTGGACAAAATCACTGAATACTTGTGTGAGCCTTTAAGAAAATGTTTGAAAGATGAAGATCCATATGTCAGAAAGACCGCTGCAGTGTGTGTGGCAAAACTTCATGACATCAATGCTCAGCTGGTTGAAGACCAAGGATTTCTTGATCAATTGAAAGAACTCTTATCTGATTCTAATCCTATGGTACTTTCTTTAACTGGCAATATTTCTTCATTTTGATTCATCTTATATAATATCAACTATGATGTAATGTAGGTTGTTGCCAATGCTGTGGCAGCGTTGAGTGAGATCAGTGATGTGTCTACATCAGCTGCAGAGGCCCTGGAACTCAACTCACAGACCGTAAACAAGCTGTGTACAGCGTTAAATGAATGCACTGAGTAAGTACTAAGTACCTTTATATTTTTTATTTCCTGCTGTAGTTTAAGGAATTTCAATTTCATATATATGTATTTTCTATCATCAGATGGGGTCAGATCTTTATACTTGATTGCCTCGCAACATACAATCCTCGTGATGATAAGGAAGCTCAAAGGTGACCTTTTTAAAAAATATTTCCTTAATATTCAATGATACAAGTATTTGTCTCTTGGTTATTTTAGTGTATGTGAAAGAGTGACACCAAGATTGTCTCATGCTAATGCTGCAGTGGTTCTCTCAGCTGTCAAGGTATTCACATACTTGATTGATAGAGGATTTTATATGGTTTGTTTGAACTATGAATCATTTCTCAGGTGCTAATGAAGTATATGGAGATTTTAGAAGGCTCTCCATTCACAACAAGTTTGATCAAGAAACTCGCTCCTCCACTAGGTAAGGTTACAAAGGATTTTTGTGTTATAAGTTTTTGATTTGAGGAAGTAATAATATTGTTTTTTTTCCATGTAGTTACATTGCTGTCGAGTGAACCTGAAGTCCAGTATGTAGCCCTGAGGAATATCAACCTGATTGTTCAGAAAAGGTTTGTTTCTGTAACCTGCAATGTTGAAGGAATATTGTCTTAGATGATGTTGCAGTTGGTAAAATATCCATATTACGTCAGGAGATGAGTTTATTCACTGTGCTGATTATTGCTGTTTTGTATCATTACAATTGTTCTCAATCGAAGATTTGGAAACACCACAGAGGTTTATTTTATTTATGCAAAGCCTTCTGTTCTGCCTATCATCACTGCAGATGTGATCTGGGCTTACAGACTCAAAGCTTGCATAATGTTGTGTTTCCACAGAAATCTCATATTTATTATAAATCACCATGCAAACATTCAAAGAACTCTTTACAATTATTTTGTTTTAGACCTGAGATTTTGAGGAATGAAATGAAAGTATTCTTTGTGAAATACAATGACCCAATTTATGTGAAACTTGAGAAACTAGACATTATGATTCGTCTTGCAAATCAACAAAACATTACTCAAGTCTTGGCTGAACTCAAAGAGTGAGTATGAGATAATTTACTTTGTTTTTATTTTACTTGCATGTTTAAGCCAAGAGAAGAAAACGATTTCCTTCGTTGATCAGCTTGCACATTTACAGTTTTGATGGATTTTATTTTAGGTATGCAACAGAGGTTGATGTTGATTTTGTGAGAAAATCTGTGAGAGCGATTGGGCGATGTGCTATTAAAGTTGAGGTACTTTATTGTTTCATTGCATTTAAGAATTATGGTTTGAGATTCTTACAATAATTTTATCTGTTGCAGCAATCAGCTGAGAAATGTGTGAGCACATTGCTGGATCTCATTCAGACCAAAGTCAACTACGTCGTGCAAGAAGCCATTGTTGTTATCAAGGTAAGAATTAAATATTACATGTAAAAATTACATGGTGTTTCCCCAAAACTGTATATTAGAATACTTATAATCACCATGCAAACATTCAAACAACTTATTAAGAATAGTTTGTAAACAAAGTGCATACATACTACTTAAATGAATGCGAATGTGACAGGAATGTACTTTCTTCATATAACTTTCTCTTGCTGTATGTTTCCAGGATATCTTCCGAAAATATCCCAACAAGTACGAAAGCATTATTTCCACATTGTGTGAGAACCTCGATTCTCTTGATGAATCAGAAGCAAGGTAGGATACTTCATGTAACATGAAATGGAAGCTCAACTTAAATGGCAGTCAAGAATGTGGCTGTAGTTTGCAAACAGGTTTCCTAGATTAAAACATGCTTACCAGACAAGTGTTCAGTGGAACAATACCGCTGGTCACATCACAAGTAGGCAAACATTTCAAAATATTTAAGTTCCTGTGTAGTTAAATATTTCAAATTTGGCCCAGCAAGGTTTTATCAATATAGGATTTTTTGTTTAGAGCATCGATGATTTGGATCATTGGAGAATATGCTGAGAGAATTGACAATGCGGCAGAACTGCTTGAGTCCTTCCTTGAAGGATTTCAAGATGAAAATACGCAGGTATCGTCATATTAAAGTAAATGTCGTTTGAACTGCATGAAAGAGGTAGTCAAACTTGCAGTTGTCATTGGAAACATTCAATTGTGTGAATGTGTACTGTTGTATCATGTTTTTGTTGTTGTTTCAGGTTCAACTACAACTGTTGACGGGTATTGTCAAACTGTTTTTGAAACGTCCATCTGAAACTCAAGATCTTGTACAACAAGTACTGAGTCTTGCTACGCAGGATAGTGATAATCCTGATCTCAGAGACAGGGGTTATATTTACTGGAGATTGCTTTCAACTGACCCAGCTGCAGCTAAGGTAGAGAAGTTGTTTTTAAAAAAGGATCCTTGAAATGCTTTCCAGTCATTGTTGTTTTGGAATCTGGAACTGTGCTTTTTTGCTTTAGAGTGTTCAGATAACTGTCTTTAATTGTTTTCTTGACCAAAGTTTCACCATGTCATGTGCTTCTTCTTTCACAGGAAGTGGTGTTAGCAGAGAAACCTCTAATATCAGAAGACACTGATTTGCTTGAACCCACTCTTTTGGATGAGCTTATCTGTCATATCTCGTCACTTGCATCAGTCTATCACAAACCTCCAAGTGCATTTGTTGAAGGTCGTACCAGTGCCCGTCGCTTCACTCTGCCTGCCCGTGCTGAACCCACACCCCCCAGTGCGCAGACCGAGGCTAGTCCCCCTGTGGCACAGCAAGCTACTGTCATTCCATCACATCCACCACAAGGCGACTCATTGATTGGTGATTTAATTGGTATGGACTTTGGTGGTGGCATGCCTGCACAGCCTGCACCCCCCATGCCCGCAAGCATGAGTAAGTATAAGAATTTACCTTGTTGAACTTTTGTGTCATAAAAACTTATAATAAAAGAACTTGAGTGAGATTTTCAATTGAAGAAAAGTTTTATAGATCTGTTTTATTTACCAGCAGATAACAGTCACAGTGGAGTTGATCTTTTGGGAGCTGACTTGGGAGGTCTGCAGGTGAGAAATAAATTCAGTTTGTTTTGTGCTAAGACAGCATATTAACGAATGTCTTTAATTCAGCTTGGTAGTGGTGCAGTGGCCCCCAGTGCAGGAGGTATGGCCCCAACGGCACCAAGTGCAGGAGGTCTGGGTGACTTGTTCAGTCTTTCAGGTGGAGCTGGTCTAACCTCGGGTTACGTTGCACCAAAAAGTGTAAGTAAAATGATCACGAGGATATCTGTGCAGGTAGTTGACTAGTTGGTAGAAGATTGATTATGTTTTACTCTTTGTTTTTGGAAGATTTGGTTACCTGCTGCGAAAGGAAAAGGCCTTGAGATCTTAGGTAATTTGAAGACCTACTTCATGCATTTGTTTCGCTTTGTAAACTATATAGTTGTTCATGTTTAAGAAATCTTTGTTTTTGCTTAATTTGTGTAGGGGCATTTTCTCGTCGTCAAGGCCAGATCTACATGGAATGTACCATTAGTAATCGTGCTATGCAAGCAATGGGAGGCTTTGCTGTCCAGTTCAATAAAAACAGGTATGAGGTGGTTTGTGGACGTTGTTCTGAGAAATATCTTGACATTTCAAAATAATATTCAATATATCGACTATTATGATATCTCAGTTTTATTTTTCCATTTCCAAGTAATTTACTAGTATTCTGTTCCAGTTTTGGTCTTGTTCCTGGCGCGCAGTTACACGTTCCCAGTCCTCTATCTCCGAACCAATCCTCGGACACATCTCTGTTGCTGACCACAAGTAAGAAAGCTAATTACGAAACATCGTTGACACGATATCATGTGATTGTTTTACTCGTATTTCTAGACGGTCCAATCCAGCGCATGGATCCTTTGACCAATCTACAAGTGGCGGTGAAGAACAATATTGATGTATTTTACTTCAGCTGTATTGTTCCAATGCATGTGCTTTTTGTTGAACACGGGCAGATGGGTAAGCTGTTCTGTTGCACCATTTTATCATTGTGCATCTTTTCTTTCGTACTTTTTCTCGTGCACTTTGTTTATTATTTCGGTTTTATTTGTTTTATTTATTTTTTGTTATTTCTCCAATTGTCGTCTTCCAGATCGTAAAGTATTCTTAGCGATGTGGAAAGATATTCCTGCGACGAATGAAGTACAGACAACTCTTCATTCTAACGTGAACTCAGGTAGATGTGACTTCTAATTTTTTCTTGTTTTTCCCGCTTACCACATCCATGCTCTTACTTTTCATGTTGTTTACTCGTTTTAGACATGGCGCAACAAAAACTCGCTGCAAACAACGTGTTTACTGTTGCCAAACGAACAGTGGACGGTCAGGTAGGGCGTGGTACTGGCTTATTAATATGGTTGCATCTATGTATATTACAGGAATGTCTGTTGTATTGTCTTGTACGTTCCAGGATATGTTGTATCAATCACTGAAGTTCACCAACAATATCTGGGTGCTTGCTGAACTTAAGATGGAGCCATCAAACCCGAATGTTCAGGTATGAATGCTACCCCAGTCTCTCAGAATGCTTTTATTGTGGTTCGGTTCTATTTAGCACTACAAGTCAGCTTTCTTCAGGTGCATTATTTTAAGTTGATGTGTTTCACAGATTTCTTGAGTTCTGTGTACTGATACTCGTTCAATTGATGTGTTTTCCTTCTGTAGTTGGCGTTGAAAACGCAAGCAATGGATGTGGTCCCTGGTATACAAAAGGTCTACGAAGCAATTCTCTCTTCTTGAAAAGACCTGGTGAACAATCCTTGCAAGTACAGTAGTGACAACCGCCATCTAGGATATACTTAATAAAATTATCATGCAGCAATTTGCCATCTGTGCCACTTGAGGTGACCAAATTATGCGGAAGCAGGTGATCGTCATATAATCTCACGTAGTTGATGGACACTGCGCGTGCGCAAATGGTCGTTCGAACGTATTTTTTTGTGTGCAATTAACGGTAATTAGTCATTACGTCATAATTGGGCAAAAACTGCACGGTTTGTGTGCCCATTTAAGCCTATGGCGAAATATTTTCATCTTTTGATGTTTTTGTTGGTTTTCCTTGTGAAGTCATCTTATTGTAGACTGGTTTGTTATGAGTTGGAAGGTATGTCTGGATAATTTTCTTGTTTTGTGGAAAGCACTTTAGATATGGAGCATCAATAGACAATACGCTCTTGGCATTTGGTCAGACGCTACACTTAATAATTGATGTTTCATTTTGCAGATTTGTGGTACGAGCATTGGCTGGTGAAAATTTCCGCAAGTATTGTTGTGGCGCTTGTCTCAAATTTCATATTTAGAATTGAATTCTTGCTGTTGTGGGAATTGTTGTTAAGACATTGCAAATCATAAAACAAAAGTTGTACTTTGGAAAATTAAAACTTTATTTGCAAACTAAGATTTGTTCTAAAACAATAAAAGAGGAACGTTTCGTTCGTTTATGGCATATGTGTGGTCAAACCGGTTAGTTGTCCAGTCAGACAAGTTTCGTACGATGGCAGTGATATACCACAATGCTCCTTGCTATCGCCAAGAGGATGGTCTAGCATATAGAGTTTTCGAACCATAGATGTGTATCTCCCTTGATCACGTGCGAGAACTTTTGAAAAACGTTGCATCCTACTGAATTATAGCTGTCTGGAATCACCTGAAATAAAATGATATACACCCAGTTGAATATTCTGTAGAGTATTAGATATAAACTATGGCTACGCCTTTAACTCTCCAACCTACGTCAACTTCAAGTTCTTTGCTCCCTAGTATCAAGACTCCGCGATACAGTGGTTTTTCTTCAACGGCGTGAATTCCCTTGCTCTTTATATTTTGTAAAAATTGCAGATCTAATTCTTGCATCAGTTCTTGTTTGACTGTAACCACTTCACTGCCAGTATCAACCATACAGTTCTCTAGTTTTATAGGATCATGTTCAGAAATAGAAGACTTCATTTTGCAGTCTTTCACCCAGAGAAATTCTGGGGTATCTTCCTGTTTGTACCAGTAGCCGTACGCCACAGGAAGAGCTTTCACCACTGGGAGGCAGATATTACTGGCTGAAAATGAAAAAAAATTTGGTTCCACTAAGTTTAACCAATTTTCTTTTTCTAGCGGTTTTGATGAGGACGAGAATGATTAGATGTGGAAATGAACTATCTAATTTTCACGTACCTGCAGTGATGATTCTCTTTCTGTGTCCAGGAATTATCACTTCAAGCTTATCCAGGGTTTCCTTGTCCATGCAGATTTGCTTCAGATCTTCCAGTCTGTTTATTCCGTTTTGTCTGAATGTTGCTTCATATTGCAACAACTTGTTACAATTTAACCAACAGGCTATATCGATATGATCCACTATACGTATAAAAAATGTCTTAAATCTTTCTATTGAGTTTTGATTGAACAAGAATCTTCGCTCTGAATTAGCAGAGTAGCACTTTGAGAGAACTAGTAATTTATCGAGGAAATAAAGTAATACAAGTAAAAAATATGCTAACCTGCATCTAAGATGGTGTTTTTATCTGCAATATCAGGGACGCTATCCAGATCGTTGTCATTCAGCCGAAAAATATCTTGCCAATATTCATATCCTTGTCCATTTAGTAATGATGAATATTTTTCTAGATTTATATTTTTTAAAAACTCCTCGCTTGCCATGTTTTACCGTAGTCAAACAAATATTATGATGTTGGCTACTTTTGACGAGAAATAGCAACTTCTGATTGGTTTAGGGGCTGAAAAGGGAATTTCCCGGCTCTAAATATGCAGGGCAAGTCCCAACAAGTTCGGGCTCTCTGCCGAATAAGGGCATGAGGTATCGTTGCTCGGAGGTTGCCGATGTTGTAGCGAGGCATAGCGTTCGTCTTTTGGGCGATCTATATTCTTGTAGCCTTCATTTTTCAAGAAACAGGAGTGAATCTTTTTGATATTATTTTGAAATGAACCCAAAATTTAACCATATTTCTGGACTGGGGGACAATGACAAAGGAGCATTAACTGCTGAGCAACAATCTAAATTAAACCAGTTTAAGGTAAGGCAAACTATCCATGAACTGTATGTCTCGTACTAATTTCATGCTTTCTTGTATAAAAAAATTAGCTGTTTCCCTTAAAGTATCAGGCTTTCAATTTCTTTTATTTCAAGCATTGTTTAACAAGGGTTTGCTTTTTCGTTTTATTTAGATACAAACTCGACTTGCAAACGAGAAATATTTGCGAGAGCACTCTGAAATTTCTCATGTTTTGCAGCTGTTTATGAGGCAAGTGTTCATGTGAATGGTTGACAAAATTACTATGAAATCCTGCTTCTAGTTACTACGTTTGCCATTTCGTTAAGCATTAAAGACTTTCTTAATTAATTAAGTATGATTACATTGATTGGTTCTAATTGATTAATGGGCATGGGTGTTGAAGAGTGTTAATTATTAATTTCTGTGAATAATTAACAAAACTGTGCATGAAGTTGCTTGCTATTCAAACCATACTTATTGAAATGCATTTTGTTCTTAGAGATGTCTTGACTGAACGACCAGAGAATATTCGAGAGTTTGCTGCGGGTGAGTTTATTGCAGAATATTTTTTTATCAACAATTGGGTGGATTTGATGTTCCTCATTGAAGTCTTAGTCTGAATTAACAAACTTCAAAGCTCATAAAGATGAGCTGTGATTTTACTCTGTACTAACTTCACCATGCTGGCTCATGCATAATACATGGGAATATTTGCTAGGCCCAAACTGCCAGGATACATTTTACTTTACATACAAGTGTGCATTAACCATATTTCATTTATAACGTTTTGTTCAAACATCTCAGTGTTTACCATGAACTTTAACCCTTGCCTTGAATCATTTTACAAAGCTGTATTAAACACCTAGCTATAATTTAGGACAAAGTCTTAAAATCTTTTCAGATTATTTTTCTGATAAACAACTGAAGGACAAAGTCCAAGAAGAATATTTAGAAAGTTATTTGAGAAATTTTGAGCAACCGAGTTCAGACACTTCCAGCTAAAACACTCTGCACTCACACTGTTCTTCATACTTTGTATGCATATTTAATTTTATTGTAGTAGAGTGAGCCAAAAGTAAAAAACTACCTGCTCAAAACTTTAAGTACTTTCTCAAAGTATGGATATTTAAGTCTTTCCTTATGTACAGTTATAATTAAGAGAATTCTAACTGAGTTGAGCGTAATTAAAGAATGACCTTTGCAAATTGACAAATCTATAGATAACTCGGCACATGGAATATTTGCCTTGGCAAATTTTTTTGAAAGTGAGGAAAAGTTGTTTTGTTTGCAAAAGAAAAGTTATTAAAACCTAGTTTTGAAGCATGTTGGGTGAAACGTCTGCGAAAAACTGCAGCTGAGCTAGTTGTTTAAAGGTCTTTTAAATAGTGAATATTTCCGTTCACTATAGCGAGCAGACATTCACAGTTAGAGTGACATTTATAATTTGCAAAAATTTTACTTAAAACCGGCGTCGTCTTTTAATTACTTTCCGCAGTCTCTGTTATTTTACGTCCACAGCGAAGCTCGCGTTTTGAGCAGCTGGGTTGAGTTTTGCAACTGTAACGAACGTTTTCAGTCTTGAAATGAGGTGAAATGGTAATCAACTCATTAGCATAAATCGCGCACGTTTGCTCTGATGTCTGACATTAGCAGTCATCTGTTCACAATTTATAACAATAGAGAAGTTTGTTTAGCTTGGCATGGTATAATTTTGACTAGCTTGTTTAAACATTCTGTCACGATATCTCATTTTACTCAGAAATAATAAGAACTAAATTGATATTTATAATTCAAAATGAATTCCATTTATATTTGCTGAACTTGCCAGGTTGCAATTCAGGAATAACGTGTGAATAATAACGCAGACTTTGGGAGTGTCATTGTGTAATGCGCTAATGAATGTGGTCATCACGCGCTCTGTTTTGTACCGCACTTTTGCATGAGTTAATGAAGGTTTGAGCTTCATTAACTTTGGGCACATTTAGCTAACGTTTTATACACAACCTAATGAAGAAATTCGAATTTTAGTTAAGTTATGTTTCAATTATCAAATTATTTGAGTTTGGGGTTATTTAAATAAACTGTTAAAGAACTTCTGGGTCTTTAGCCAAGGAAGGCATGGTGAATATTTTTCATTGAAAAAGGAAGTTGAAATGATTGCATTATCATTGTCGTTAAAGTGTTTTAGATGTTTATAAGTTTTTAGATGCCTGTGTGGGGTATTGTCATTGTGCCAAGATGCAGCGCTTTTACCTCGCGTACGTGTGTTATATATGACCCCAGCAATCCTAGTGGTGGTCAATCTCGTCGCAAGGTCAAATGATGATTGATTTTTAATCAAATTATTAAATTGTACAATTTCGCGCAGTTTATGCGAGTCAGAGCAAAGAAAAGTTTAAAGACGCGTGTATTGAACACTGTGCTTGCAAGAACAGCCGATTAACTTGCTTCCGATATACTAATCCTCCTTTAAGAGATCATTAACATGAAAGTAAATGACTTAATCAGCAGATGATTAAATAATTTTAATCGTTAAATAATTTAATCATTATGTTTAGCGAATAATATCTATTTTGGTAGAGAGACACAAACAATTTATTTTATGAGTTTGTTTTTTCCTTCTAATCAGGAAAAATTTGGTTAGAATTGGCGGGATGCGAGGGAAGATTAGCTAACTATATCCTATAAATAATGTTCTATATACGTACATTACACGTCTTGTACATTCAGTTATAATATCCACTTCACTGATCAAAATAAATGAACGTTTAGATACTTTTTAATTTGCAAAGCAAATCTTTAGCATAGATCAGAAATTCTGAGGCAGGAAAAACATAAACAGAATTTCCCCGTAAGCATGACGTAGAAAAATATAGCACTGAAAACGCGCGTTGGTCATGTGGGTGTGTGACGTCAGGCAATGGCACTCCATATAATGTTCGTACTTCGCCCAATTTTTCTTTCCGTCAACTTGTTCATCTTTTACTCCTTTGAGTGTCGCCGTGCTTGAAAATTACGGCTGAAAACTTTGGCTAAGAGTTCTGTTTTCACCTTCCAAATTTTTTGTTGATGACCGCAGTCAGTTTCTAATTATATTTTCAGCTGATCATCTTATTATAAACGCGATTCTCACGGGGATTTCTTATGTTTTTGGAAAGCAAATTGATTTCAATTTTTCTAACACAGAATCTCGTTGCAATTGCGCATGCTCGCTGGTGTTTGTTTTTTCCTGAGCTTAGTAAGGGATTATTTTCAGTTTGAATGTGCCAGGCTTGTTAAAAACCTCTTTGTTAAAATAATACACATAAAAAGATGATTATTTTTGCTCAAGTACTGTTTGTTTTTCAAATCCTATTTTAAAGACTGGAGGCGAGGATTAGAGAATTTCATAGTTGACTTCGAGATTTTGTTGTTTGGAAATCAGATACTTTGGGGGCTCGCATTCGTGTAAACCTCTTTGTGAAGTGTAACGTTCCACAGCAGTATTGCACAGTCTGCCCTGGTAATTATCTTTTTTTTTTAGTTTGAATGGATATGAAATAGGTTTTTGAATTGAGTAAAACTATGCGAGTTAATCATGATTTCATGGTTTAAGGAACCGAACGGCCTTAAGCCACAACCTAGCTGTGGTTTACACGCCCGTGATATTGTAGTATAAACATTTTAAGCAAATTATTGAGTTTTCTTTGCGGTGTGAAACTTTTGACTGGGCAAACATCCTTTTTGTCTATTTTATCGTTTTATTTCCGAGATCATTTGACGCTGGTGAAGTGCGCAAAGCCGGATTTAAAATGATCAAAAAAAACAAACTGTTTTCTTTGTCGATGTTCAAATATTTCACTAGTTGGGTGAAGTGTAACTTGAGTCACGCAAGAGAGAATGTTTCCCTGACGTTGAAACTCAGCGTGGTATAGACTGTATAACTTTACTTTGAGCTCTACAACCTACTGAACAATAGAAAGAAAAATAAACTAATACTATAATCCGTTGTTTAATTTAGCTTCTTCCCGACGATATTCTCGGTGTGAGTGTGCTTTCAATCGCTTCAACCGTGATTGTTAGTTTATTTTGCTTTGGTATGCGCTGCTTTTAACAATCAAAACACACGCATCGTGCAAAACTTCGATAGCAGAGAATGTGTTTGAAGATTTCAAGTAGACAACACTCAAATGATTGAGCTGTGTTTTCATAACCTATTACATTGACCCTCGCGACTTATAATCGGGTTTCATTCATCTGCTTAAAACAGGAGGATTTTCGCCGTATACGCTTTGAAACACTGTGGTGCGCTAAGTTTTTTTAGACAAATACAGCCTTAGAACATTGTTTATTTTTTTGATGACGATGCGTAAAAGCGTGAGTTCAATTTTACGTTTGCGCCAAAAGTGCAATTGTTGTAAAAATGCGCAAAGGGTGCAATGTGCTGGGCAGGGCGACATGTCAGTTTCAACAGTAAATGAGTTTGTTTTTATTCCGCTGCAATATGGTGGCTATTAATGAAAATGTATTTAAACGGAGAACATTATCCGGGCAGTCTCGCACAGCTAGAACTCACACACGGCGCAAATCGGCATGATCATTTTTACAATACTAATGTCCCTACGGCTCTCAAAGGTCAAAAAATATGGAATGAAATAGAAGATTTATACGCGCCATAATACGATAATCACGGCTAATATAAGACAACATTATCATTAGACATTGGTGATTTATATTTTAAGTCGATTCTTATAAGCGTGAAAAGTCTATCTTGGCCATATAAGGAAACAGCTTACATTAGCAACAGTACGAAATATTTAAACAAAATGTTTTCTTAAAACGCATTAATGTGTTTGCTTGCTCAATTTGCATTTTTTGCGCGCGTTAATTGATTTTAAATATTTTATTTGGATATCATACGCGTGCGTGCGCAAATCATGTACTCAAGAGGAGCGATGATCTTTTCCTGGGAATAAGATTGCGGACTAAAATCAGTTGGATTATCTGTCTTGTGTTTGGATGAAGGAAATCTATCAGGGTTTAAAATAGAGAATTCGTTCTTATCTTAATTATCATTACTCACTTCCCGCAAGTGGCTGCACTGGGCGTGACTTGCTTCAAACCCCCTGAGGTCAACTATCTCAATGAACGGGCCAATTAATTTCATTTATCAAGATTTAATTGTACAATTGCTGTGATCACGGCTTAAACCCAAGCATTGAAAAGTGCGCAATGTGGGTGGTGTAAGCTTACATTTGCTCTCACACCGTTCGAGCACACTGTGCGCATCTTGTTTTCACACAAATCACAGAGAAAAGATATCAAAACAAAAGATGTCGGGAATTGTGAAGCGAAAACCGTCGTTGGCAAAATCAACAAACGAAAAGCCTCCGCATTCATATATAGCGCTCATTGCTACGGCAATCTTGAAGTCGCCGGAGAAACGTCTGACTCTCTCTGAGATCAACGATTATCTCGTCCAGCACTACACGTTCTTTCAAGGTTCTTACAAAGGATGGAGGAACTCAGTGCGACACAATCTCTCATATAATAAATGTTTCACTAAGATTCTGAAAGATCCTAGCCGGCCGTGGGGAAAAGACAATTATTGGACGATCAGTTCTCTGAATGACTATCTACAGGAGGACGGCAGTTTCCGAAGACGAAGACGACGACGACCAAAGGTTAAACAAGAAAATTTGTCTGAAGATGAATCGAGCGATGGGGACAAGAATGATCAAACATCGTCAACATTCAACGGTTCATTTTCTATCTCAAGTATCTTGGAAGAAAAGAAGCCGAGACGAGAGACTCCCGTGCATCCCTCTCTTGGTAAGTTGTTTGCAATGGTGCGTTATCTTGTATAAATTGGATTGCGCGGCTAGTGAAGGGTTAGCACAAATTGAGTTATCATGTCTGTGTAATGAGAGCTGAGCGCGCGGTCATGGCATCATTTCATTCTTGTTCATTTGGTGCAGCTGATAGAACATCGTGTTTACTTAAAACTAATCAAAGTCTTATCTTGCCATTTATTTCACGTTTGTATTTGGAAGATATCTCTTTTAAATTGTTTACAATGAGTTGTGCGCGATGATAAGCACTGCAAACACCTGAGCACGCTTCAACGCGGCGTGAAATTCACTTGATAAAGAAGAGGCAATTACTCATCCACTACATTTGCAGTTTTCGTAAATTATGCAAAATAGTTTACGCACCCACGCGCGCGCCAAAAGCGCAAGTGACGCATCAAACTTGGATGGCAATTGCGCGGAAACTGCGCCCAAAACCAAAACTTTGTTTTAAAGCTGCAACGTAATATGTGCTAACAATAGATAACTTCGAAAATTGTCGCGCGAATCATGGAAGATAGGATTTTATCCGAGCGCGCATTTCAGCCCTCACTCATAGCTTGTCTTATTAACAACTCTTTCCGTTCTCATTACATTTCATTCAAGTTTGTTTGCGTTTTTCGTTGTTTGCTTTGTGTTGCTTTGCAAATGCATACTCAGAAAGTGTAGATTTTTTTATGAAATCTGGGCTGCCAGATATATCCTGCGCGAACAACAGTTTGTTTCAAACTGAAGACGTGGTCTGAAAGTTTGGGAAAATGTATATCGTGTCTTGTAATGGAGATCGCAAACTACGTTTAAAAGGACAGGGCTCTGTTTGCGGTGAAAACTGTAGTCAGTGTGTCTGCATTTCTTGTTTTCTGCACAAAAGAAAGGCGGCAATGCATAATGGGATTAATTGGAACATTTCAGGATGTAGTTGAAAGTGCTAACATGATTAGATTTTCTTCACTCAGCTTTTTTGAAGCTAGGATTTCGAAACGTAACAAGGTCTTGCCAGATACGATGTGTTTGTGCTACTCTTTCATTAGATATTTGTACAATTGCTGGAGTTTGTTTAATGTAGCAATTATCGACTATGTGTTAAATTTTCATACAGCCCGATTTTTCAATTTCCCGTTTATGAAGTTTCAATTTACACTTGAGAGTTGGCAACAACAAAACTTGCCAAAATTTTGATGGAGCTGTCGCCTTGCATTTCCTAACTTGCTGTTTGGCATGTTTAACTTTCATTTACTTAGGTTTTTCCGCCCTGATAAAAACTTTCCTTCCTCCTGTCGCTTTTAATGGACAGTGATAAGAGGTGATTTAGAACTGTTTTAACGGAATGCCAGGGATCAACTAACACTAAGCATTTAGTGTTTTATATTGGGTTTGCCGGCATTAAAAATTGGGATACATAATATATGATAGAGGATTAACCTGTTTCCGTGTGTGCGGTGAGGTTATCTACAGAAGACGTCATTAACTGCAAGCGTGATGTTGATGAGTGAATTTTATCAACTGCTCTCAGCTGTTTCATTCGCGCTGGCTTCATGTTTCGTTGTCACCTCAATACTCGCGGCTGACCTAAGCTAATGAGCATGACATGTTTTGCGCTGAGAGACTGCACGCAGGCTACTACCAGCTGCAGCCACGGTACTTGAGGCCTGCATGGTAGATCCATGTAAGCTCTCAGTTGCGTGCGGATATTTATCATTCTTCAGGGATAAGCTTTTTATAATACTTAAAGGATAGAGCAGTGTGAATTCCTGAATTTTCATGTTTGACTTTTTACTCCATGCTGAAGTTTCTGTCCATTGTTTTCATATTCATCTCTATCGATCATAGTTTGCGCGCGCAATATGCTAATGTGCTCGTGTACTGATTACTGTTAGTGGAACTAGACCATTTGTAGACATTAGTGTTATTTTTACGTGTTTATGTGAGAGTGTTTTTGTTTGTTCTCTCTCCAGGATCTGTTTGTCGTACGACTGACCATAGACCATCCACTGTGTACCTAAATCATCCCCAATACCACCAATCCAATGAGTTGCTTCATGTAAACCAACGATCGTATCCCGTAATGTTTAATGCTTGTTATGGACAACGAGCATGGTTATTCGCGCTCGGAGCAAGTCACGTCAGCCACGCATCTTGAAAATCTAGCCAGTTTTATAATTTTCATGTAGAACGAGTGCGGATACATTTCTGAGCGCTCCGCGCTTTATTTCTGGCGAAACAAGGCAAGACATTGTACATAATAATATTTTAATCTACGCATGTGACTTGATCGCGCACATGCAACATTGTGTATAAATATTAACCTTTGTAAAGTATTCTCATTGTACTGCACCATTAGATGAACTATTGCTTTTAACAACTTTATTTTTATCCCGCACCTCTGCGCGAAATGCACAGTATTGGTCTTTGAGGGCATTGTATGGTAAATTGGTGTATTTATTTATGAAAAGTTCGGACAGTTCCGATTGGTTCATTCGCTAACTGATATAATCAAGAGTTGCGCGTCAGTTTTAAGCATATAAATTGTACTTTTAGCGGTGTTTCCACATATTAACTACATTACTTTTGCAGATTGTAGTTAAATGCAAATAGTGTAGCACTTTTTCGTTTCCATTCTAAGACGTCAGGTGAAAGCATGAATATGATTGGTTAATTCGCTTATCGTATCAATTTGATTTGCGCGCGGGTATTCATAATTTAGTGAAAGACTGAAAGTTTTGTTTCTGGACGCTTTGGACAGTAAATGTTAAATACATAGGGAACCATTGGGAAAAATGCACCATATTACTCTCGTGAAATGTGCAGCTTTGTTTAATAAATTGTTTCCCAATAGGCAATAAATTATTTGTATTTTGATTACTGTATCGAGAAAATTTATGTATCAAGAAAGTTCATGGGTCACAATTCAAAAGAGCATTGCATTCAGGAGCAATAAGTTAAAATATACAGGTTTATAAATACATCATTTCAGGCTATCTTAGCTTGCCTATCGTGCTACGTAAATTTCAAGCAAACACCAATTGCTTGTGTGTAGTTTCTTTCCTCCAACTTCTCAAATGACAACATTTCCTGGCTGTACCAAGCTATTGAACATCTGATGCTGTAATAAGCATCCTAACATCATTCATTTTCTTCATCTTGTTTTAACTGTACAGTTGCAGCATTATTTTGTAGAGAAGCTATAGCAAGACTTGAAGGTTCACAATCATAACCAAGTTTCTTCATATCTCTAGTTACAACATTCCATGAAACTTTAATACTCCCTTGAGAATGCACCCTTGTCACTAAAAATAAAAAGTATTGTCATTTTTCTTTGTATTCAAGTGGAAAGTTCTATGCTACATGTACCTTCTCTTCCATCTCCTTGAGCAATGACTTTTGGATCCACGAACTCAGGTCTTCGTCCTAAAAGCCAACTAAGGCAAAATGTCTTTAGAAGTTACAGGGAAAGTGCAATGCATCGTTCCTTTGTTCAAAAAGCTAAAAGTGAATCAACTTTGAAATGCTGTTGCCCTACATTAAAATTGAATGAACTCAATTTACCTGGTGAATTTTTGAAGTCTTGAAGATGATTCTGGCACAAACATTGAAATTTCCTGGCAATGACTAAAAAATGAAACTTGGTATCAGTAAGAGACTTGTGATTGTTTATAAAACATGACTGACCTTCCTGGAGATATAGGAACATGGACGGCACCATACCCTCGCACAACGTCATGTCCAAACACATCTGGTCCATAACAACTGATCACTAACTGTGGCCCTATGTAAGATGACATCTGCATTTGAAAATGCATTCGGAAATAGGGGCTATTTGCAAAAAGGAATTTAATGAGGCATTTGACAAGTGATACTAACATCCAAAAGGGTTTGTACTCTTAAATGTTACATCCAAAGGAAAATTAAAAACAAACAGTTGGCGTTTATCCGAGCTCTTTTGAGTGATTTGAGAAATGCCTTCCTCTGTTCCCTAAAAATCAAATCATATTTTAACTCAGGCAATTCATTGAGACTGCTAAGAGCGTTAAAATAAAGGAACACTCTGATGCTACACTAATTATTAATTATAGCACTCATACAGAAGCAACTAGCCAGTCTTGACCATACACAAAATTATACTTGCAATAAAGTTCATCAAACTCAGGAAACTAAAAAGAAAATATGCAATTGATATAGACTCAATCAAACTCAATCCAGTGAAATAAACATACTCTAGCCATTTCAATTTGGCCTGAAACCATGACAAGAAAAACTGAACTATGTAAACCCGCCATATTGCGTAAAATGTCCACTATTATCTAAGTATATCCCAAGAAAATGATCCCATGCGTACTATGGATGTACCTGATTGACCTTAGACAAACAAGTGAACATGGACGAGAACGGAGAACATGGAGAGATGAGTTTCAAATGATGTTTCTTGGGTTTTTTTATTGACATTAAGTAAACCATAGCGCTAGTTTTGTGACTTAATCATCTAGTGCCGTGTGTATTTGACGATGAAGTATTTTTGGGCGAAATAAACAGATGCTTGTTCATTTGTTTACATTGCCATTGGCAACGATTTTGAAACAAAGTTTCTAAAGAAATGGCAGTATATTTTGACAACAGGATTCAGAGTTCTGAAGAAACATTGAACACAGATATTTTATGGCATAGTACATACGCCTTGCTTGCTGTTGCATCTAGAAACTCCAATAGTGGATCAGTCAACTTTTATCTTGATGAGGTAAGTGTACATGAAACAATGAAACAGTACTCAGTTCAAATATTTCTGCCATGCTGGCATGCTCAAATTTTCTGCTTTCCCAAGCAGTTATCCGGGTTTTTTCTTACCAACTTAAATTGTCTGGTGTTAATCAGAGGGGTATAAATTTACCGAGTTGATCACACTGGGGCAATTGTGACCTAACAAACTACTATGCAATGATATTCTTCGTTTCTAACTTAACAGGGTGAGCTACTAGATGAGTCAGTTCTGAATCGTCCAACTGCACAAGTCAATTGTATGTCCTGGCATCCTGTTCGCAAAATCATCGCTATTGGCTGGAGTAACGGGGAGTTGCTGACGTGGAATGAACACGAGCATGATTTACATGAAGTATTGAGCATTCATAAAAGTGGAATCAGCATTATTAAGTGGAGTCACAGTGGGCATCGTTTAATAACAGGAGACCATGCGGGATTGCTGGCAATATGGAAAGCTGATTCTAGGAGCAGATTTTCCCAAACTCCTCTGCATCAACATGATGTGGGTGCATCTATAACATTTTGTCTCCTCAAACCTCCACTGCTTCAAGATCAAACAATGTAAGAATGTAATCCTCTTCATAATAAGTATTGCACCCCATCTTGTTCTTCATATTTTACTTTTTCTTATGCCAAGTATAAACAAAATGCTTTATAAGTATTTTCACTTTAAGCGATATTGCTGATCTGGCAAGGGCTGCTGTTAATGGAGACGAGAAAGCTCTGGATTTGTTTTCATCAGTCAAAGGAAAGAAGCAAAGTTCAAATCAATTTGCAAATTCATTTTTCTTTGGCACATCTGATGGTAAACATGAAATAAGATGGCTAGTTAAACGTAACAATTCAGGCCCTGGAAACTTTTATTTTTAGGTAGCATTTTTTTTGTTGATGAAAAAGGCCGTACTGTCTCATCATTTGCTGTCAATGGAAGTGTAAATACCTTGATGTATTATGAAAGAAAAGATATCTTAATCACTTTGACCGAAAACATGATGCTGACTCAGCATTTCATTGCCCTTGATGGCAACATTAATGAAATCATGAAGGTCAGCAAAATATTTTTGTTCTGAGGCACTTTAAATTAATTACTACTTGCTGATGATTCTCTTGCTAGGTGAAAATGAGTGCTGGAGCAGGGAATCGTCATATTGTGTGGGCAGGTGAAGGTGTGTTGGCCGTAGCATCTGGAGAAACTGTATTAAGGTCACAAGCACTTACATGATGTGTCAGTAATGTGATTATGTGGACATTAATTGAAGTGTTTCTGTTATTTAGATTGTTGGACATTGAACGCAATGAAAATTATGTGTTGAGTTTGGAGAATACCGCTGGGTATGATCATGATGAATGCATTACGTGCATCGCTTATTCTTCTATCAAAGGTGAATTGCAGTAAATCTAGTTTTGAATTTGTCTACATTTGCTTGCATGGTGAGTCAACTTTTAGGCATTTTCAGGTATTCTTGCTGGAGGAACAAGCATGGGTAGAATAGCGATGTGGCATGCAGTTAAGGAAGGCACAGAGGTTGATGGTCAGAAGAAATGGGAGTTATCATCTCCTTCCATTATTCAGGAACCAGTTTTGCAACTTGAAGTAAGCCACAGAATCAGTTTTACCACTTCTCCTTTCAACTGTAAATGAATGTGTTTGGTTAGAATTACAAATCTCGACTCATATAATTGAGTTTTAGTGAGCTGTTTAAGTATTATTTTGTAGTGGGGTGGAAGCAATGGTCTTCTTGGTGCAAATGTTAGATCATCAGTTGTAATCTTGAAGGAACAAGTCATGAATTTACATTTCAACAAGATGGTGAGCAAACTTTGTTTAAGTAGTGTCAGGGTATACTGTTTCATCAACTTCATATTTCCATTTTTGCTTGTCTTAGGTTGCAGCAATACAAACGTCACCCAGTCAGTTGACAATTGAAAACTTCATGACTGATTTCTGTCAAGACCTTCAAACTGACATACGTATCAAAGGAGTTTATGTGCTTAAGGTATGTCTGCATATTTTTGCCACACAGCCAGTTTACTTAATTTTTAGATCTTGCCATGTTTAGGATCATGTGATTGTGTGGGATGGCAAGCGTGTTGTTGTTTATGAAGTTTCATCTGACATGAATCTGGTCACGGCTGCAGGTACTATGTAGTCTTTACATCTCATTGCCTCCCGGAGCAAAGTTTGTGAAAATTTTCTTCAATATTGCAGGATCATTTCCCTCAGATTGTTTGAGCATTGTTGCACATGATCACAGTGTTTACATTGCAGAACCTGGAAAAATACAAGTGCGAAATTTTCAAGTAAGAGCCACAAGAGAACAAAAAACACTGTTTAATTTATAATTATTGTGAATTTTATAATTAGTATGAATTTTTCATTGGTAATTTGTTTCGTCTCGTGATAGGCAGAGTAAAGATAATTTGTAGATAGGTTACTGTATTGTGCATCGTCTAATACGAAAGCTTATTACAGGGAACTGTGAAGCAAATTCTTGCCTTTCATGAGTCTGAAGGCGACCCCATAGCAATTGACGTCTGTTCTTCGTACTTGGTTTCCGCAACAAGCTTATGCTTCATAAAAATGTGGGATTTATCTCGAAGGTAAAATGTTGCAGTCTTGCAAGAAAATAGCTCAAAATCATAACTGTATACAATACATTGTTTTCAACTAGAATGTTAAAAGAAAAGAAAAACAGGCTTTCACTCTAGTTGACGTGCATGCATGGTGCTATTAGCACTTGGCCTTGCTGTTGATCATTGTGATGTTTTTCCATCTCTTACCCTGCCGATGGAGTTAGAAAGCTCAGTTTTTTTCCATCAACATACTAGTAGTAAGAAACATATTGATCGATGTTATACATTTGGTTTAAAGTCATCACATTTTTGTCTTAGAGAGGCGAAACCTCATGGACCCATTAAGTGTTTTGAATCAACCGTGCCTGGTGGAACAAAAATAAAGTCTGCAAAAATTAATTGCTCAGGCAGTAAAGTGTGCATCACTTGTGAAAAGGCAGGTCACTGTACTATGGAGTGGCTGGTGGAACTTGTTTTGACAATTAATTTTTTTCTGTAGAGTGAAGGCGTTGTCGATCCGAGATTGTTTGTGTGGGACATTGAAAATGACGTCATTCAAATATATGACTTGAATACCGGGGGTAATGATGTTTCACTCGAATTGTCAGGAAGATATCCTGAAGTACATTACTGGGATTCAAATGAATCTAAATTGCTTGTCTGTCAGACTCGCAAGCTGGCTGTAAACTGTGATTTATTGGTAAGTCTCACAGTAACTTTGCAATCACAAGTGGCAATATCTCACTCATGTTTTCTTGTAGCCAAACATGGTTATTGCAACGTTTTTCAGCACTCTTGAGAATGGAATAGTATTATTGGATCAGTTTCCTGCAGAAGAGCACTACACAGGTACAACTACTTCTCAAGTAACAAGTGAGATAGTTGTGTTGAAAATAATTCATTGTTCTTACTCCATTGTAGGGTTTTTAGGGGTTCAAGTGCCATATTTTTATTTTGCAATTAAGGTGAGTGTAATGATAGTCTGAATGAAAAAGACAATTAAATGTCATTAAATAAAAAGATGTTTTTTAGAGAAGTGAAGTATTGGAAGAAAAGAAACGATTGAATGGTGGGGTGGTCCCTCCAGGTTCTCATCGGGTGAGCACAAGGCGAACTATGAAAGGATTTGTAGGTTTAGAAAATGGAAGTGAAGAAGCAAAGCAAGCCATGTTGAATTTCAGTTATCTCTCTGCTGTGGGAAATATGGATGAAGCTTTCAAAGCAATCAAAATTATTAAGAGGTATACTGTTCTTTGCAATTGTTCTAGCATATTGCATTTGGTTTTTTTAAATGTTTTCGTATTTCAGTGAATCAGTTTGGGAGAACATGGCGCGCATGTGTGTAAAAACAAAGAGACTAGACGTTGCTTCAGTTTGTCTTGGTAACATGAAGAATGCCAGAGCAGCGAAAGCTTTACGGAAAGCAATGGACGAACCCGAGCATGATGCTCGTGTGGCCGTTCTTGCTCTGCAATTGAATATGTTGGTATGCAGACTGTATATAACCTTTGTGTATTTCAAACGACTTGTTAGTCATGATTTAGACAACGCATTTTCGTCCAGATTAATTTGTCGAATTTATTGTAGAACGTCCTCTCAGCGAAGTGTAACCGTAGACATTATTTTTAAAGCTGAGCTATTGTATTAGATACTGTTTGACTTCGAATTCTCGAGAATTCAATTTTTTAGTATGTTAAATGCGATGAATATGCAACGTGTAAGCTAGACTTTGGACAGCTCATCCTGTGATACAGTGCCCTCATTTTCTCTAGGATGAAGCTGAAAAATTATACAAGTCATGCAAACGTTATGATCTCTTGAACAAATTTTATCAAGCTCGCAACGAGTGGACAAAGGTAATTAGAATTTCCTCTGCAAAAAACTTTGATCAGCATGTGTTCTCCTGAAAAAAGTTTGATCAGGATGTTGCCGAGGGTTTTTATCACTTACACTCGGATTGTAGCAATCTTTTTCTTTCGTAGGCAATTGAGGTGGCAGAACTACATGATCGTGTCCATTTAAGGACCACTTACTACAATTTTGCCAAGTTTCTTGAAGGTTCTGGAAATATTGCAGGAGCAATTGCCAAGTAAATAGAAATTCTGAAATATTGTTTGTTGTTCATGCTCAGTTACTCACGCGTAGTTTGTTATGCAGTTATGAGAAGTCAGACACGTTCAGATTTGAAGTGCCAAGAATGCTTGTTGACCAACCTAACGAGCTGGAGAACTACATCATGAAAACTAAAGACAAGTGAGAATAACGACAAATCAACTTGCATAGTGCACTAGGTACACTGAAGTGTTTCATTTTAGATCACTGCGCAAGTGGTGGGCACAGTACATGGAGAGCAACGGTGAAATGAATGTCGCGCTAAAGTATTACGAAGCTGCGAATGATATCTTGTCTCTCGTCAGAGTATACTGTTTCTGTGGCAATGTAGAAAAGGTGAAAGCAACAGTTTGAACAGTTAATTGGTAAACTTTCTTCTTTCATCAATTTTCGTTTTGTCTCAAGGCGGCTGAGATATGCAACGAGACTGGAGATCGAGCTGCGAGTTATCATTTGGCAAGGCAGTTTGAAAATCAGGTAGGAGATCGTGCGCTGTCACAATCAAAATGTTTTGAATATTAATTTTAATTTCCTGCAGGAAAGTGTTAAAGAAGCGATTCATTTTTACACTCGAGCGCAATGCTTCAGCAACGCAATCCGTCTTGCCAAGGTACAATATATATGCACTCGTGATATAAATTTGAATGCGTGACATTTGTACATGTGAAATTTTCGTGTAGGAAAATGGTATGGACAATGAGTTGATGAACTTAGCTCTGCTAAGTAAAGCTCAAGATATGATTGACGTTGCGAGGTGGTGAATCCATTTAGAATATTCTATCACCATCTGATTGCAACTTATCCTGTTTTGTCCGCCCACAGATATTACGAAAGCAACTCCAAGATGTTGGACAAGGCGATTATACTTTACCACAAGGTATTCACAAACATACTTTGTTTAAATACTTTCCTTCAACCCAGGTAAAATACTACTGCTGGATCACTGTCATGTTTTTTTAGGCTGGTGAAGTGTCTAAAGCTATCGAACTGTGTTTCGAGACGGAGCAGTTCTCTGCACTGCATATTGTGGCTGAAGATTTGAACGAGAACACAGATCTTGAGATCTTGAAGAAATGTTCACATTTCTTCATGCTGCATGGCCAATATGATAGAGCTGTGGAACTCGCTTTATTGGGAAATAATGTGAGTTGCCCAGTGCAATATTGCGGTGTAGTTTGCTCCAGTGTTTGCAGAATTTTGCTGTATTTTGTCAGCGCACTTGTGTGTTCTTATGTAGTATGTGGAGGCGATGGATGTGTGTGTGGCTCACAACGTGACTATTACTGAAGAACTAGCGGAGAAAATGACTTTATCGAAAGAAAACATGGAACTACGTAACACGATGTTGGAGAGAATTGCAGAATGCTGCGTTCAACAAGGATCTTATCATTTAGCAACGAAGAAATTCACTCAAGCTGGAAATAAAGTAAAGGTACATCCATTGCAAAGTAGTCTCCTTTTCTTGGCTGTCATCTAAAATGTATTTTTTGTGTTAGGCAATGAAAGCGCTTCTCAAATCGGGTGATACAGAGAAGATTGTGTTTTTCGCAGGAGTATCACGCCAACGAGAGATTTATGTGATGGCAGCTAACTATTTACAGTCTCTAGATTGGAGGAAAGAGCCAGATATTATGAAGAACATTATTGGGTTCTACACCAAGGGAAAAGCTTTGGATTCCTTGGCCAGCTTTTATGACGCATGCGCACAGGTCAATACAAGATGACGTATTAAAATAGATCTTCAGGTTGTTTCGATTTGCTTGTTTTTAGGTCGAGATAGACGAATATCAGAACTATGAGAAAGCAGCAGGTGCCTTGTCAGAGGCGTATAAATGTCTTGGAAAAGCAAAGTTAAAGAATACTTCAAGCCAGGAAGAAAAAATGGCTTTTATTAAACAACGCCTAGGAATAGTAAAGAAATTTATTCATGCAAAGAGGTAAGTTCAAAGATTGTATTAATTTTATAAACGTGTTAATTTGATTTCTCTTTAGATCATACGAGGAAGACGGAAGTGAAACGATGAAACAATTTGAATTATTGCTGGAAGAACCGGATCTAGAGACTGCAGTCAGGATCGGAGATATTTATAGCATCATGGTCGAACACTTGGCAAGGCAACACGATTATTCCAAGGTGTGTCTACGGACGCTGTCATACAGCATTTTTTTCTAGCCATAATTTTTTTTCTTCGTTAATACACAGGCCTATTCGTTGTTGCAAGAATTACGCAGCCGAAACATAGACATCTCATTCTACATTAACACTAACACTCTCCAAGTGATTCATGAAGCGCTAAATATCCCAATGCCGCGAAGAACTGAGATAGTGGACGAAGAAGAAGTCGAAGAGGACATTCAAAGCAATGAATAAAGTAATCGCATCCTTTATGATTGGAACAATATACTGATGGAAAAGTTAGGAAGATTTCCTTTCATATATGAAAACCATGTAAAACAAAAGAACTGGACATTACCTAAAATTATGACAGAAGTGATTGGGTAGCTGATAGCTTTCTTTCTCTTTGCCTGTCTGTCGGTGTGTATTTCTAGCATTCGTTTTCTTCTGTTCTTCTGAACATGGTAAAAAGAGTCATGCCGTGCATTGCCCCTTCAAAACGCTGATGCTTGCACCCTAACCCTTACAAGAACGCTGAAACCATACAAATACCCCACCCTTCTCAAGCACAGTGATACAAGTACCCCACCCCGTCCTAAATCGCGAAGTTTCACGATAAACTCCAATCTGACGCGCTTCATAGCAGGTCTCTCTGTATCTTACGAGAATTTTTGTAGAATTTTCACGGCAAATTTTGGTGTTGCTTTTGTAAAAACTGAAGAATAGAAAAAGAAGACAAAACAAAATGAAAAAAAAGCTCACTGAACTCCGTTTATAACTGGCCTATCAATTGTCAGGTGATCTGGAATAGCCAATCAGAAACAAGGGCGTGAAAACGTTGCTTCCGACAGGGCGCTGTTTTACAGCGCCCTGCTTCCGACAATGAAATTTTGCTCGCTGGGCGGTATTTTAAAAAAAAACCAATCTCAGACAACAAGTGAAGACGAAAATAACCTCTACAAAGACACATAAGGTATATAATGGTAATATTTGAGTGTTCCCTGTTCAAATTAATCTATATTTTACTGCAATATGTTGTCTGCAAAGACACAATTTCTCGACGAGATGCCGCACATTGTCAAGTAGTTTGGCTTTCATTTACCGCTTTTTAGCAGACTATAACCAAAAATATTGCTGTTGTACCATAGCTGTCGCTTCTGTAATGCCTAAGGAATGTTTTTGAACGGAGTTTTGTTGTTTTTGTCAGTGGCGACGCCAGCCTGACAATTTGCTCATGTCATGCTATGCAAATTTTGTCCTGTGCATAGACTGTGCATACGGTTAATTAAGCCTGGTTTTGATTTGGAACGCAAGCGTAAGCATAAGGTGAGAGAAAAGGCGAAACAAAGAAACGCAATGAAGTGTACGACCAAAGCATCGACACAAGCACAAGCATAAAAAGCCAAGCATGAGCCAAGGCAGATCAAAAAGAAATTCGAAGGAAAATTCCTTCTGTTTTATGTTTGTTATTCTCACAGGAAAACTCTCCCTTTGTTTTCTCGCTTATGCTTGCGTTCCAAGAGAAAACCAGGCTAAAAACTAAAGAATACAGAAAAATAATAAGAGGCAAAATAAAACTAGCTCACTGATCGTCGTTCGCAATAGCTGAGCTACCATAAAAGATAGATTGAGTTTACAAAGAATATATTATGTGTATGATATGTATGCATGTGTATTATGCCAACATTATTCACATATGATCATTCAAAATTCCTATCAATTGTCTGGTGATCCGCAATAGACAACCAGAGACGAGTGCACGAAAACGTTCTTCTGATGGTAAAAACTTTTGCTTGCAGGGCGCTTCTTTCGAACAAATAAATTACTCGAGCCAAGAAAAGTACAGGAGGTCTAAAAGAAAAATCCAGGACAACTAGTAAAGACGAAATTAACCTCCACAAATGTACATAAGGTATAAAATTAAAATAACATTTGTGTATTCTTTGTTCAAATTAATCTATATATCTCTGCGAAATGTTGTCGGAAGAAAAACAGTATTTCCCAAAGAAAAGCGGTACTTTGTGGAATATTTTGGCTTTCATTTGCTGTATTTAACATGCTACAGTGTTAAAAAAAAAACGGAACACTGGTTTATATAGGCATTGCAAATTAGTTAGATGCATAAATTGTATTTTAATGAAATTCAAAATAGTGTAATGCATTGAAACTGGAAAGCCTTGTGTCTCCCAGGGGTAAGGAATAAGGCAGGAAAAATTGACACGCGTTTAATTTTTAAATTAATTTACAACAAAGAAATACTGAACGTAATGTGCCGTGCCATTCAACATGTCTTCCATTTCGGTCCTGACACAGTTTTGCTTGCTTTTACATGCCCCGCATTACATTTCTTATCGTTGACTTCTTATCATTCTTTCACTTGACCTTTATCCGAGTCAGCATCGCAACAATTAAATTTGAGATAAGGTAAACTTTAAATGCTAAAAAAATCGCTTGGTCGGACCAAATAAACTTGAGATTTTTTTCTTCAGTTTGCTGGAAATTCGTTTAAAAGACGTAAAATAACTTGAATTTCTTCTGCCTTATTCCACCCATACAATAATTTGAATATCATCAAAATGTAATTTATGCATCTAACTAATCTATAGGGGGAGACGGGGGGACAACATCTCCCGCCTCCCGTAACCCTTTGCGAATTCTCACCCACCTCCCGCCCTTTTTATACTAACTTTGCTTCTCTGCTATATTTAGTAGTTCTATCCATAGGGTGTATGAGAAAAAACACAATCCAACTTTAAAGCTTTATAACCGAAATAATATAAATTTTCATGTCTTCATTTTAAGTTCATGCTGTAGTCCCATCCTTTCTCCTCTCATTGTGCTGTTGATTGTGTATTATAAGGCACTTAGAACTGCAAAATAAGTGATTTACTGCAAGCGGCCATTTTTAAATGCTTGAATTCAACGTTCTTAATTCTCAATGGTACATTGTCGTTGCATGCAAATACTTTATTTGAAATGCTTTTAAAGCACAATTTTTGCCAGGAAATCCGTAATTTTTAAGAAGAATTGGGAGATGCAAGGCTCTCAAGCTGCAATGCATTGCTCGCGAAATGCATGTTGAAGTGATATGTGTGGTACTGAGAAATGGTGGCTACGCTAAATGATTGTAATCAAGTTGACTGAAATTTTAATTAATTCAAGCTATCTCAAATTTTAAATTGTCCGATTCCTATTGCTCAAAGTACGTATACACGCCGACAGAACTCTAACCACCTACGGATGTAAGCCGAATGCCATTTATTGACATTAAAAAAGAAAAACATGCCTCCGATGACTGACGTGACTGAAAATAAACTTTAATTCCAGTTAAAATAGTAAATATCAATGTTGTTTGGTTCTGATTTTTGATAGTTTGCTTAAAAAGAGACTACAAAGTCATCACTAACTTAACGTCCTTCATTGCGATGCCTACAAAAATCAGTGTTCCGTTTCTTTTGAAAGACACCGTAGAAAAAACAAATTGTTGTTTTGCGCATAGCTGTTGTTTTATAATCCCTGAGGAATGTTCTTGAGCGAAATTTTGTGCAAACTGAGGAGTTTAGAACAACAATATAGCGCGCTTTAGAAACTTTGCAATCGGAAATGTAGGCAATGAAGAATTTGTAAGTCTTTGTGCTTCGTCGTTCTTCGCTGAAATAAACTTTTTATTCCACGAAACTATTTTCAGACGTACTAAAAGTGTTGAATTTAATATGTTTGTGAGTATTTCTTGCAGTATTTTTGTTAACATAAAGGCACTGCAAACTGAGTTGGTCCACTGTTAATACAGGATGAAACCTAAACTAAACGAACTTTTTTAAGCTGGATAGTTCCATCAGTATTAAACTGTTCTTGCTAGAAATCCAGTAAGATTAATCTCTTTGTGATCCAGTGTTAATACAGAGGGAAACCTTGACTAAACTAACTGTATTTATTATACTGGATAGTTCTAGCAGTTCTAAACGATCTAAACTGTTGTTTCTAGAGATCCAGTAAAGGCTAGTTTTACCTAGGAAAATTCTCCTCAGGATTGGAACGGATAGGAAAGTTTTCTTTGTCTCAGGGTCTCTCAACCTGAACTAATAACTTTAAAGCCAGTTTTCCACTTCGCCCGTTCCGTAGCGTAACGTAGCGTATTTCTTTGTTTCAAAGTCATTAGCTATGCTCTGGTGCTCACCAAACAAAGAGAAACGCTACGTTACGCTACGGTACGGGCGAAGTGGAAAACCAGCTTAACACAAAGGAAATTTTCCTGTCCGTTCCAATTCTGAGGAGAATTTTCCTGAGTGCAAACTAGCCTTAATAGTAATCTCTTATTGATCTCTTCTCGATCCAGTGTTAATACTGAAGGAAACCTACATTGTTTATTTCGAATTCAGAGTACCCTTGTGTGAACAAGAGTCGGTGTGACTTCAACTCCAAATGTGTGATGATAGCCCGAATATCTGTACAGCCGGCTGGAACCCAATGTCTGTCTCAGACAACAAGATTTACCCTATGTTGTACACGATGGTATCTGAATCGTGCGAGGAAACCAAAAGAGAATATTTCGAAGATTACGCCTGGACAATGTGGTAAGCTGATTTCCTTTATATAAATACAAACTTTTCGAAATTTAAAAACCTTGCAAATCCTTCAGTCATTTTTCACGAAACTTAGAATCTCTAATCTCTAATCTTTACCCAAAAGGTCCCAAACTTCCACCAGAAAGAAAAACTGATATATTTGCATGAAAACGGCGTTTTCAGAGCAGTACAACCTATTTTAGAACTTTAAAGATTTTATCAAACTTTCCTTATAATATAAAATAAAATTATTTTCACATCGATGAGGAGCACTATACCAATAAATGTCTTCATTTGCAAATTGATGCAGAGAACTATAGGGGGTATCCTAAGATAGTTGTTCCCCTTATTATCCAAACGAAGGCGTCATATGATTCTTTTTCGCAAATGAAAATAAGGACGTTTTTTAATCTTCTATACTTTTCCGTGGCATTATGCAAATGAGGCCGCTTTTCTTTGTTCTATAC
>JAODVQ020329513.1:0-11938 GCA_025400075.2 Phenganax stokvisi
GAGGAAATGTTCACTGGGATGGTTTTGTTGGAAGGAGGAGAAATATAGGAGACATCCGTTTGTTTAGTATCGGTAGGTAATTTGTATAAGACATTGTGGGCAATCTTATGTAAATCTTATGTAAATCTTCACAAGAAAGGTATATTATTATATAGCATCCGTGAGACCCAAGTATAATATGTTAAGCATCTTAACATGTTCACCTGCAAGCTTCTGAAGTTCATCCAGCAGTTCGAACATCATCATCTTTGTAGAACATGCATGCATCGACTATGATTCATCACTCTAAGGTATATATATCCGTAGAAGTGTTCTAAGGTGTGCCAACTGCCAGTACGAAGAACATTCTCAGTTAATAGCTAGAACAAAAGAAGGCTTGCTCCATTTCTAGATATACAGCATCTCTCAGTGTATGCTGCAGTAGTCAAACTACCCAGGCTGTCCTTATGCTGCTGTAACCAATTTACCCTGAGCGTTTTACATATTTCAAACTGTGCAACATTACTATGCCCATCCAGTGGCCTAGGCCTCTAAAACCACACATTGTCTGCTCCTAAAGTATATAGCCAACTGGCCAGGATATGGGAGTTGTAGTAACAGTTTCACCTTTGATCTTGCGTGCAGGTGTATTCTAACAACCTGTATAGCACATTTGAAGGACAGGCAAGACAGGTTCACTTGTCTGGAATGCAAGAAAGCCTGAATGTGTGTGCTCAACACCTGAAACGCATACAGACGACAGTGCTGTGTTCAGATAACATCTGAAACATATTTTAACCAGAGCATGGATGCATTTCCTTTTATACCTGTGGGTACAGTACATTTGTGTTTTATACAATAATGAAACATATATGTTTGCCTATCTGTTTACTAATTTTACTCTTACATGACTACAGGAGTTTCTACACTATCAGCTCTCTCTGCCAGAATTCTCGCCAAAGACATGCACATATGTAGGAATATTTTACTGCCTCATTCGTTCCTTTATACTCTAGTTGAAAGAGAAAATGCAACTGTTGCAAATGCAAAACTCTTTCTGACAGTTAAAAGGCATTTAGTCTGCTAGCTAAACTTCATCTTTATTTTTTTATACAACAGTTTGTAAAAATCATGAAATTTCACCACCTAATAATATGCATTATGCATCTAAACATCAAAATGTTTCCATCCATTTTATCCCATGTAAAAGCTGCTGTTTTATCTTCGCAACGAAGCATATATGGCCAAAATATTAGAAAGATCATGCGACGTTGTGCAAATAGCTAAAATTGCATTGGAAAAGCTTCATAGAGAAGTGAGCACACCCATGGACAGATACACACATGTACACACACACAGACAGAATGACTACTGTATGGTTAATGACACAATATATATACATTTTAACAGTGGATAGGCTTAGCTAAAGACTAGCATAAAATGCAGGGAGATAAGTAACAGAGGCACTATAGGAATAGATTCCAGCATTAAATTTTATTAACTGAATAGGTATTCAAGTAATTTAATTTTGTGGGTGGGCTATGGGCATAGTATCATGTACAAGTTACATTGTTATTGTCACATAAGTTAACGATCATACAAGCAGTGACAACTCATGACTTTTCTTTAAACAGTACAGACCTTTAGAGTTAACTTTTTATTTGTCATTGCACAGGTGGGGTCTGTTGGTTAGCATTTTCATTTTTGCCTTCTTTACTTGAGTGAATATGCATGTAGAAATCACGTACATAATAATTAATGATAGCTGTATTAGGCCAAGCCAAGTTGTGGCTTTTCCTCACTTAAGAAGTGGGCGGGCGGTATACGTCATTATGTCATTATTCGGTCAGTTGTAAACCACAAAAATTTGACAGGATATTACTATCAAAATTTTACTTAACTATACAAACGAACAGTTATTAGAGTACTATTGGAGGTTTGTGAGAGCAGTTGGTACACTGGGTACACTGGGGGTTCAACTAGATACTACATGTCGTCAGAATCCGGAGAGATCTCGTGCATGATTGCTTATTGTATGACTGAGATATTAACAAAAAACTGAAATAATGCAAAATGTACTCTCTTCGCGCTCGGCACTGTACACATAATTTAGCCTCGGAACCCATGCCTCCCCCGTTTACGCGAAGGTTTGAACGTTTGACATGCGCGAATTAATTGTGCGTGGGTGATCTCGCGAAAAACGGGGAAGGCCTGGGCTACAACGTCACGCGAGGGGACGCTTTGGCAAAGCCAACGCCCCCATTACGTAATCCATTATCGTGCATGGTTGAACTAAAGCGAATGATCGTCATCATACCGGAATATGTAACGATCAAGACGACAGGTGTTCACAGCAGACAGCTACTACAGGCCTCAAAATAGGGTCTTTTCCGTTTTTCGGCGTATTTTCAGAGTAAGGTAACACGGGGTAATTCCGGTCACCCCCTATGTCTCTAACGATAAAGACTTCAGCTGAATAACTTTTAGTTCTTTAGTTAGGGGTACTATTTAGCTGTCATTATGTATAGAAGTTCCCGAGAGAATAACGCCTTGCCTATCAGAAACAATTCGAAAACTCAGCTCGTTTGAAAACGCATGAACTTTACTCCGGCAAACCTGGACTTACATACCCACCGATCTCGGTAGTCTGTCTTGCTAGATGAAGTCCTCCCAATCTTGCACATGTAGAATAAAGTACACTAAGGTGGCTTATGAATGGCGAGAAAACTCAGGAGGAATCGGACTACGAAAGCCATTAACAATGGTGACCGGAATTACCCCGATACACGGCTTTTGCGGTAATCAAAACACCGCCTTTAAAACATTCGCATTCTGGCATAGCAAAGGGATTTTCCGTCCTCGCTTTACTTGCAGAAGTAGGAAGACTAGGCTACAGATTCGTGAGTAATAATGACATAAGAGAATTCTTCGCGAAGTGTGACTGGAATTACCCCGTTCTACCTTACTAAATTGTACATGAGCAAATAAAAGGGGCGTTGGCGTCGCCAAAGCGTCGCCCACGTGACGTTGTAGCCCAGGCCTTCCCCGTTTTACGCGAAATCACCTACGCACAATAAATTCGTGCAAGTCAGACGTTCAAACCTTTGCGGGGGAGGCCAGGGATCCGAGGCTACACATAATTATTATGATTACGACGATGATGGTGATGACATTTATTATTAACCCTCGGCCCGCAAGCGCACCTAGGGTTAGAGGAGTAATGGTGGCGAGACTCCGTTCTTGCAACTCATCCACTCTGCTAGGGTTAGGATTGTAATACCCTAGTCCCCTACGGGGTCTGTGGAGCACTTTATAACATCGACATCGACACTAGTCCATCTCCACCAGAGCGAGTGCTGACCAATCTGCTCCTGCATGGGCTATGTATTGACTGCGAGGGCTCTATTACTAACGTGTGATTATGTGGCGTTTGGACTTCAGGCGCTAACTAGATGTGGTGCTCCGACCCTACCTCTGTATTGACATCGACACGAGCCCATCTCCACAAGTAGCGAGTGCTCGCCAATCTGTTCGAACAGGCTAATACTAAAAAAATGTACACATTTTTGGGCGAGCGGGAGCGACCAAAGTGCTCTGTATTGACATCTTTGTGCATATTAGGAACTACAGAGAAGCATGAATCACAGAGAATCAATCGTAACTAGCTAGGCAGTATATAGCTCGTTGCCGTTTTATAGCCGAGCTCTACTTTCGCTGGCGAATCTATGAGCCGGCGATATTGCACTCGATGTCAGGTGAAGCGCTTCTCCTAACCTAGTATCATAGAAGCAATTTGCGTATATATACCTGCTTTAGATTCAGACATGGCCTTCAGCCGAGCTCGATCTATCCGCGTGGCGTAAGGAAGCCGGCACACGCCCCTTCTTTCGAGTTTTTCGTGCGGTATGTGCATGCGCAAATCTCAGTCGTTAATTTAGAATACTTACGGTCGGTCAACGACAACATCTTTACATATATATATAGACAGAGGAAATTTGCGTTCGCTACGAATGGGTTGGCTCGCTCCCACTCGCCAATTAGACTTAAGCCGTGTGCACTTGTGGCGTTTTGGACTTCTGATTAACCCTCGGCGCGCATGCGCAGCGAGAGTTACTGTACTGCTCTTGTCTGTCTGTCTGTCTGTTTGTCTGTCTGTCTGTTTGTCTGTCTGTCTGTACCGGGACCGTCTCACACTACGAACATCCCTACGTTCTGAGAATGATATCGCCGACTCACTAGGCAAATATCTTCAGAATAAACTGCTTGGAATCCGCTGAAAGTGTTGTGTTGCGGATATCAGCTCGCTAGCCCCATGGCACGCGTACTGTCGGCCATTTTTACTCGTGGCTCAACGCGCACGTGCGTATAGGCGCGCACTGCGGTAATCAACACTTAAAATATGCATAAGGTCAATGCTAAACGCGGGCGTGTCAGCCTCAGCTGAACTTGTGTGTAGGTAGCTCTAATCTAGTGTGCTACACTACAGTGCAGGAACTGATGTACTGCAACTACTTATGGCATTTTGGCTGCACCATTCCACTTATGTAAGCCTGCGCCGAGGGTTTGCACTTTAGTGCTTTTCATTGTGTTTTGTATGTCTTTGTAGTGTCTTTGTGTGCTTGCTGGCCAGACCCTGGTTGGGTCAGTTGCTCATGAACTTTTGAACTTTTGTACAGTACAGCTCCTGTCTTTCTGTCTGTCTGTCTGTCTGTCCGTCATGGGACTAGCTCACACTACGATCATCCCTACGCTATGATAATGATATCACCTACTCACCAGGTAAATATCTAGGAATTCGCTGAAATGGTCCGCTGTGGAGATCGGCCCGCTCCCCGTAGTACGCGTACAAACAGTCGGCCATTTTTACGCAGGGCTTGTACGTAGTACCCCCCGCGCGCAATGTGCGTATGGACCATGTGTTACACGCATGCCCATTGCTATAAATACCAGGTTAACAAAGCGCTTGCGCAAGTTATTAAAAGCGCAATAAACTTAGATACGTGACGAAAACCAACCGTTTGCGCGTACCACGCATGCGCTTTGTGATGCCAGATAGCTACCAAGTTGCCATTACACTTTGTCTATCGGCCTTTCATGTGCACGGGGCTAAACTGAACTTCAGGTTTAACCCCCTATTAGCCAATACCTTTAATACCCCTTTTTGACCGGAGCACCTCAATTGTGAGTGACCAGTGGTCACATATCACAGAGCATGGTAGTGGTTTGTATATATAGGATGGGCAGGGTTTACTTGGCCAAGTATGGGCCTATGATAGGTAGAATTGTTCATGTTCTTGTACTTGTTCTGGTTCTTCTTCAGCCACGATAACTCAAGAAGTAAATAAGTTATCAACCTCGAATTCTACATGTAGGTGTAGTTTCTTCTAGAATAGAACCTCGTCATAGTGAGATGTTTGTAAACAATTTTGTTTGTAAACAACAAAAATTCTGAAAACCATGAAAACCAATTTTTACGAAATTCAGTATGTAAATAGTGTTTAGTATGTGAATAAACTTATTTGTGGCCATATTTTTTGTAAACAACTTTGTTTACATGTAAACAGCCATTAACGAAACCTCTGAAACATATTAGCCTATGCTTAAGAAATTTTGTGCGTAGGTAGCAGCTGATATGTGAGTCTAATTGGTGGTGCTGTGTTTGCAACCAACTTCTTTTACAAGGAAACAACAACAGTAAAAAACAACAAATAATTTTCTGAAAATGAACAAATCATTTTGTGGGTGGTTATAGCATTATTGACCAGCTAAGTTTTTCTAGTCTATCTATGTAAACGACTTGTGTATTTATAAACAAAATTGTTTACTTGTAAACAAATTTCTGAAAATGTCCAAATTCTATGTTGTAGCTACAATGGTGGTATGATCACTTCATCTGTTGCAGTTTGTCATGTTGAGCTGTTTGTAAACAACATTGATTACTAGTAGATAACAAGTTGGCTGCTTTTGTTTGTTCAGTATAAATAAATACAGGGATACGAGTAAATTAAAAATTCCTTGAATTGATTTATTTCCATGTAAAAAGGATGGAGACAAGATAGGGATGGATTCCATCATCATGCCATTACATAAGTCCTATATTGTCACACTGCCATTAATAGCTAACGTCAGTAGACTTGTGTGACAATATAAGACTTATGTATTCTGAGTATTTAAATGTAATTCAAGAACTGTTTGCTTTCATGTTGAGATATGAATATGAAGGTGTCTTCATGGCTGTTTATTTAAATGTGAATTTTACTCATTTATTCAACTACTAATTGAGTGCTTGACTTTATTTTAGATTTTTATATGGTTTCACGAGATCTTTTCTATAAAGATCTATAAGATTTCGTGGCAGTGGCATTTTCTTACTACTATGGGTGATACTTCCCTCAGCCATCCGAAGGAATATATCCTTCACCTTTGAACTACATTCTCGCTCCGAAACAGCCCCGCTCAATACACTAATTATCCACATCGCTCGTGTCTCTCTGCGTAGCTCAAAGACGCGAGTCATAGATGCGCATGAGTATTCCCAGTTATTAACAAAAGGGAAAAATTATTAACAAGGTGAGGCTTATCTGACACATCTTTTCTTCAAACTGGCTTAGCCAGATATTCAAAGTGGTCTATGACTCGGAACCTCTTATTGTTTTCGTGCTTTTTAATTCAACATTATGAAATTTATCTAACTACTATACCAGTTGTAATTGCTTACCTAATGAGGCTTAACAAAGAGACGTTGGTGTTTATGTTTTGCAGATTGTGATTGGTTGCAATACATTTATAGCATGGTATTGAATGCCTACAAAGTTTTTGGTTCATTACAGAGCGCTTTAGTACGACAATTGCTGTTAAGCTAAAAACATTCCCTATATTAATTCGTTTGTTCACAACACCTTACTGTTCTCCACTGTGGCATCCTCACCTTCTAGCCAATATTAAAAGTCAAGAATCCATACAAGGAAGAGTGACTAAATTCACTTTGAATGACAGTGTAACGAATTACACAGACAGACGGATCAGGTTACAACTTTTTTCCTCTAATGATGGAGCTAGAAATGTGTGACATTCTTTTTCCGATAAATTCTATGAAGAATCTTACATGCCACGTTGGTATTTTCGAGTTTATCCAAGCTTCTAGCTATTCAACTCGTTCACCATACCCCCTCAAACTGAAGCACTCCATTACTGTTGATAATACCTTCAGTAATAAGCACTTCAATTGTATTCCACAAGGTAACCCTATTTCCCAACTTGACCTCAACCTCTCAACTCCCACCTTGAAAGCAAATAATATTTGTGACAGTTTCTAGAGTCATTTATTGTCAAATGAAAAGCACTAAAGTGTAAACCCTTGGTGCAGGTATAGATGGTAGCTATGGTGCATACAAATGCCATAAGTAGTTGCAGTAGATATTACCTACATCAGTTACTGCACTGTAGTGTAGCATATATTAGTGCTACTGTATAATACACATGTTCAGCTGAGGCTGACACGCCCGCGTTTACATAGTCATTGACCTTATATGAACTGATGTGTTGATTACCGCAGTGCGAGCCTATTAACGCACGCGCGCGTTGAGCGCTACGAGTAAAAATGGCCGACAGTTTGTACGCGTGCTATGGGGCTAGCGGGCCGATCTCCGCAACAAAACATTTTCAGCGGAATCCAAGCAGTTTATTCTGAAAATATTTACCTGGTGAGTCGGTGATATCATTCTCAGAGGGTAGGGATGATCGTAGTGTGAGCTGGCCCCGGTACAGACAGACAAACAGACAGACAGACAGACATGAGCAGTATAGTAACCCTCGCTGCGCATGCGCGCAGAGGGTTAATTATAACCCTGACTACTACTTACTATGTTACTATCATCTCATCTGTCCATGTCAGGCCTGCTATATATAAGGTACCAATTCATGTTAAATTCTCTCTCATTATACTATATATATCTGGGTATCATTATTACATCTACATTTATATAGATATATGGCTGTTTACAAACTATTTCTCCAATCCATCAACACAGATGCTTTTATTTATATTAATATGTCACAACGCTAAAACTGATACTGGCACATTTTGTGTGCAGTGGTAACTTCAAAGAAGGATGGTCAAGTAGTGTAAGCATGCCGAGTTTGGTGCCTTGATTAAGGCGCCAAATTTGGCAGAATGGTCCTGATGAAATAGTACTAATACTTAAGGCAATGGGTGAAAATATTATTGCTAACTTCACTTGATGGGCCATGCACTTATCCATCATCCTATATTATGCATGCCTGAACCTGTACGTCATAAGGCCATGCCTAGCTTCACACATTAAATTCTGCTATTGTCATAGTCATTCTCTCTACTAAAGGCAATGGTACAGGTGCTAAAAGATTTGTTCATTATAATTTGACCAAAGTATCAGGTAAAATAACGCTTCATTAAAATGTTATCTTTCACAAAGTATAGATTATGATGAGTCTAATCACTACACATGTAAAGCAACCTCTGCACAAAATTAACAAGTTCTCGAGTTATATTTAGTTACTGAGCTATAGTGTTTGAAGGAGGAAGAACATGATGACAGACAAGTGTCATAACACCATTATAATAAGAATGTGCTGTGAAAGGGGAGTGTACTATTACTGATTATCAGATGAATAAATTGTGTTATGGTATTATGTATCTCATTATCTACACAATGGGATGTCCCATGAATTATCAAGAGCAAACAAGATACTACAAATGTATCACTGTTTCTACTACGTATACATGTGTATAGCATAGTAATACCAGCAAGAAGAAATATAAAAAAAAGAAAGAAATAAGGCCCCCAGACCCAAGCCCCACCTACGCAGGATCAGAGATTCAGTACTTTGGCACCAAAATTGGTGCTAACATGCATCAACTCATGTATTGGCACCAGAAAATGTTGGTAGACTGCACTGCATCCATTTCTGTGCACACTGTACAAATGTAGAAACATATATAGATATAAAATTGCACAGAAAGGATATATTATTCAAGTTGCTCTACATTTCAAGAGAGCCTGATGGCTACAGAGTTAGTGTGCAACTGATAACACTTAGCTACATCACATAAAAATATGAAGAAGTCTAAGTTTAGGCCATTACAATGATAAACATTTGCTTTCAGTTTTTAATGATGGTGCACCTCTTGTCAATGAAAACCTTAAAGATAATACCCCCCTGACAAAAACCCTGTGGTAATATGTAGCACATACTTCATTATAATCAAGTGATTGCTCTCGCTACAGTTTTCGTACGTCATAATTAAATTAGTTCTGCCATTATTTATTAAGTTGTGTTCACAATAGGGCTGGCACAACAAAGCAAATACAAAAATACCGTACTGTATTATGTAGCTGCCATATTTTCCGGGATTAAAATTTCATGTGTGTGCTATCGTTTCGACTACTTTAAGCAGGATAAACATTTGCTTGCAGTTTTAAATCACACCCACAATGCCTAGACTTACATGATGCACCTCTTCTCCATGAAGACCATGAAGATACTACCCCCCCCCTCACAAAAACGCGTGACAATAGCACTGTTCTTACTGCAGACCCTCCAACCTACGGGTCTATCCGTAAAATTTACGGAAATCCACCCTCAAATAAGGACCACGGAATTGGGACTCAAATATACGGATGCCTAGATACAATGCGCCAGGATATACATATACTCAACGACTAGAGGAGCATAACAACCGAGGCAAGCAAATAATTAAGGAATTTTTCACGCCAGAAAGAGACCTATTAACAGATAGCGTGCCGCTGTTCGTGAAAGACGCGCCGATTTTTCGTCATAAAGCGACCTTAAAATTTTTGAGCACGCGCAGTATCGTCATCGAGCCAGGTTTTACGGAAATATCTATGAAAAATACGGAAGTTCTGAAGTCGCTTACGGGGACTGCGAATGCAAGGTTGGAGGCTCTGTTACTGACGTTTCAATTCACTAACTTTATGAGGTGATACCTCTCACTACATATTTCCTTAGAATGAAAGGACAACCCCACGAAATGTTAACCCTTGACAATATACAAGCTAGCTACATGGTATGGTATAGTATGGATTTGTCTTGTTATGCCAGCCATAATATTATTGTGCACACAATTCGATAAATAATGGTAGAACCTTAATTACACGACATAGCTATGATGTATTCTCTTCGCATAGGACATTCTTACGAGATTATATGACCTGTAGGGTTCATACAGAGCTCAAACAGTTACAGGTGTGTCAAGAAATAAAAACATAAGGCCTTCTGATGCAAAATCATCGTGAGTGGTGTTGATTGGGTGAGTTGAATTGAAACACAAAGAATATATTAGATGATGTTCATACCGTGCAGTTGATAATGTTCTTTCTGACAGAGGTGGTTGTGATACTTTTTGGACTCTGTACCTCTGTATATTGTACAGGTATTATAATATTTATGGCTAAATGGTATGGTATTCATACTATTCCAAAGACTTTACCGATAGAAAAATCCAGATAAAGCATTTAAGCTAGTTATAACCCATAGTGTTTTGGTGTAAAACTGCTATTTCACTTACTGCCACTTCTGGGTAATTTCAGCAAGACTATATTTCTTATAAACTCTTTAAAAAAAGAGGGAAACCACTCAAACTCATACTGATGGTTTCGCTTAAAGTAAGCTAAAATTCTACACATTTAACACGTGTTCAATATTACAAATGTAATACCATATATCACAAGGGCACGGAGTGCCTTTGTATATAGGGATTGGTATGATTTTAAAAGGGAGCTCATGCATTGCAGTGTAGGAGAAAAAAGGCATGTTCTTCTTCTTAATAGAAACAAATACAAAATTTCAGGACTTAATAATATTAAGTCCTAAAATTTTGTATATATGTGAAGGACCAATCAGCAACTTGGACCGTTTTAAAACCGTAGGTTGGTTTTGAAACAAGTCTGACAGATGTAAGCCTGTCCGGACAGTTAAAAACCTGTCTGAACAGCTCGTAATCCGTCCGCAAAGCGTGTAGTGCAGTTTAAAGTATAGTTTAGGGGCCTAGACAGTGAATCTGGCAACGACAAGTAAGCTAAAAGTGGCTGTTATCTATTAAGAGCTTTCTGCAAAGATGTAGAATGCTACGTGAATAGATTTAGCTGCGCGCCGCACAACCGTACGCGGAGTATATCAAAGGTTCATTTATTTGCCCTCTATGACACACAATAAAACTGATACTTAACGAAAATTGCCGTTCATCAAGTTGTATAAAATGGGAGTAACCATTGATGATAGAGCCTTCGCTCTGGCCCAAGAATTGAGCATAAGCCAGACACTGAATAGGGCAGTGTATACAGATAGAGCCCAGCTCTGTCTCATTCTGTAGAACCTTTGTCAGAGTCTCTTGTTCTTAAAGGAAGGCTATTGCGCCCCATATCGGAAATTATTTTAAAATTTCATATTGGTCTATTTGATGAGTACATCATGGGAATGTTTTTTTCAGATTTTAAAACGTTGTCTTCTGACCTAATAAATTCATCAAAGTTCTGCATTCCAGAGCCTTCCGGTTGAGGGGGCGGAGCTCGACGTGACGTCACAGGGGGAACGATAGTGAGCAGCGCCTTAGAAGCGTGTACATTTTGACGGGTTATTTACAGCGAAGCGGAAGATTCTGGAACACCGAGAGGCCTGCCGATGTGTACAACCGTTCTACTAGATGTCAATTTGCGCGGAGCCCAGCGCATCAGCCGTCGGTATTTGACCGCGCGTCAATCGGCGTTTTTCGCGTGTAAGTCGTGTTCAAGCAGACGGTTGTAGCAATTATGCGAGAATAATACATAAGATGATGGTTGCTTGAGCTTATAACTCTGCTCATGCTAACCTTCGTGCCCAAGAGGGAGTTTTTGCAATAGACTTGCGAACCACGCCCCTTTCAAGTTTAGCTCAGAAACCAGCAGAAACTTACGGATATTAT
>JAODVQ020329621.1:0-11938 GCA_025400075.2 Phenganax stokvisi
AAAGTTGATTTTCAATCTTCTTTTTTGATTCGGAAATGATCATTTGAGAACAAAATAAAGCTGAAAAAAGTTGATTTTCAATCTTCTTTTTTGATTCGGAAATGATCATTTGAGAACAAAATAAAGCTGAAAAAAGTTGATTTTCAATCTTCTTTTTTGATTCGGAAATGATCATTTGAGAACAAAATAAAGCTGAAAAAAGTTGATTTTCAATCTTCTTTTTTGATTCGGAAATGATCATTTGAGAACAAAATAAAGCTGAAAAAAGTTGATTTTCAATCTTCTTTTTTGATTCGGAAATGATCATTTGAGAACAAAATAAAGCTGAAAAAAGTTTGGAGAAAAATGTCTTGGAACCCGCCTTTATACAACTACTTCTAGTATCTTAAAGTTCAATAACACGAAGTATTTCATATACAGGTCGATCGTAACAATTTAGTCGTACTAAATTGTAGTAATTCTCCCATAAGTTGATGCGAACACTGAAGAAATCATAGGGCAAAATTCGCAATCGCAAGATCATATTTAAACTATTCATAACAGTTAAATTAAACCACGTCTAGTAAAGGATGATTTTGCATCAGTCGCCACTGTGCTAACTCAGGGTCCTGCAAGTGTGATCCAGATGTACCCAATTCAACTGCCTCTACTGGCAATGCAGGCATGCACATTGCATAATACCTGATGAGTAGTGGAGAGAATAAAATCCCATCTTCTGAAGAAGCTCCGATATTTCTGATTTTCCTTCAAGAAGTCCAGTGCCACGGATTGGTCCCCAGTTTACTGAAAGCGCAGGAAGACCGAGTTTGAGACGACGATATTCACAGAGGTGGTCCAAAAACGTGTTTGCAGCGGCGTAGGAAGCTTGGCCGACATTTCCAAGAACTCCAGCCATAGAAGAGAACATTATGAAAAAATCCAGATCCATGGATAAGCTAAGCTGATGCAGGATAACACTTCCTATCAACACACAAAACAATGATGTTGTTCGACTCTAACCTTTGAACTGTTCTATATCATCTCACTGGGAATATTGCATTCACATTTGAACTGCTAGACAACATTCGTTCAAGAAAACGTAGGTAGAGATTGTTGAGGAGCAGGGGAAAAAAGACAACTAGTTGAGAAGATACATACAGCGTCTGAATGCAAAAAAGTGCTCTTAGTTACGTTATTAAAAGTATTTTTAAAGTACGATTCCGAAATTTGACTTAGACAAGGACATTTCCGGCAAATTTGACATTTCTGTAGTTCAGCGTAATTTCTTTTAGCACGATCAATTTGATCGACCAGCATATCAAGAAGTCGCTCAGGGTGGTCACAAGAACGAAAAAAGACTTCAAGTTTGTGTGATCTTTGTCACAGTACGTTTCTAGGCGAATATGCGCTTATAATATGACATTTTAGCTAATGCTGTGATATTTTGCGTGTACGGAGGGAACAGTTTTTTCCTTATCAGAGTATCAAAGACCACGCCAGGTGTGACTTGGACAAATTTCTGAGTCCTACTTTGACGCACGGAAGAAAGTAACTGAAGGAGCATTCTTTGCAGTAAAACACGAATGACATGTACTTACTATATCTATTCTATGAGGTACTCGGCAGAGAATGTCTACCTACATTTTCTTTGAGCAATTTTATCGTCTTATTGTTTTCACTGGCTTAAAATGTAACAGTAGTAAATGACTTTTAATCTCATTTCATCATTTTTTCTAAAGACCTTGACGTACAAAAATAAATAATAGTGTCGTAAACTTAGTCAAAAAATAGGCAAGAAGGGCGGGACATTCTTACCTTGCACTTTAGTTTCTACAACACGTTTACACGTCTCAAGGTCAGCATCTTTGATCAACTGATCTCCCAACACAACAGCACTGAAAAGTATTCCAGCCACTGCTGGCAAACTCTCCAGTTCCTTTTTAACAGCATTCATATCTTTCCAAGATGTAACATCGGCCTGTCTGAGGAGAATGCGTGATCCAGTTTTTTTCTCTAAATATTGAACCTGAGCTTTCTTCTGATCGCTTGGTTCCGATCGAGCCGTGCAAACAACGGTGGTTGCGCCATTTTCTACTAACCATTTCGCAACTTTAAAACCAAAACCGCGAACACCACCAATCACCAGGTACGAGCGATCTTCTTTGAAACCCTTGGAATCAAGCGGTAGTCTGTAAAAGGGTACTTCCTTTGGAGCATGATCAGGTTTTAAGGAGGCTGTTGATAGGGAAAGCTGGAATGTTTTCGATTCGGATGTACTGTCGTTGTTGGGCATGACTACATCGTATATGCTCCTGGATATTTGAGATATATCCAAAAGTTTTTTTAGCATTCCGCATGATTTCAAAAGAGAGCTGCAGGAACCTACTAAAGTTGAAAATATTTCTGAATTTTGTGGAAAATCAGCCAGATTAGTCATGATCAGTCGTATATCTTTAGCAGTGTTTAAAGTTGTGATTTTTGTTTTCTGTTGGTCATAAACAGCAACAGAAGTTCCTCCTGATTTGAGTTGATTCATCACTTTTTGAGTAACATGTCCGCTTGACTCACTCAAAAAACATACAATGTCAATGTCTTGTTCATAATTCTCGTGCCAAGCTACCAGATCATCTTCGGCAACAACTTCAGGAATCCCAAATCTCACTACTCGATCTTTGCTCGAGCGGTTTTTGACAAGGCAGACAACATCCGCACCCAATGCCATTGCAACTGTTGCTAAGATGCAAGATATCTCATTACTTCGATGATGAACGAGTATTTTCTTTTCGCGGATGTCGCTAACAAGATGCTTGAGGATATGGTAAGACAAAGCCATAGGGTAACAAAGCGAGGCAGCTTGTTGAGATGTGAAGCAGTCATCTATCTTTGTAAAATAGCATCTTTTGATAGGAACAAGACTTCCGAGTTCTCCAACTTTACATACACCAACAACCAGATTATCTTGCTGAATTTGATCAACACTGGAACACAATTTGCCTGCTAGTGCAATAGAATCAGAGGGGACTGCTTCTGTCCACGGGGTCTGAAGTACTGTAGCAGTAGAGTAAACTTCAAGAAGGCGCTCTCCTTTCATAGTTACATCAGAAACTGTTCGTAGAAACATCTTTCCTGACATGAATGCAAGTTTGAACAGCTTTTGCTGACCAGTGCCACTAAATGATGCTTCTTGCTGTGTGAGTTTTGGATGATCAGACCTATTCAATTTTGCTAAACGATTGACATAACGTGTGCCATTTCGGTAAGCAATCTCTTCTTCAATCGTAGTCTGTCCCAAATCTTGTAACATAGAAAGAAAGTCTTTCTCGTCGGGATGGTAAGGTAAATCAACAACGGATGCTTTTAGAGCAGTAATCTCTTCTAGGAGGGTCCGTCGGAACCCTAAAATAGAAGCAGACCAAGGAAACGCTACTGGAGTGTTACTAGTGCAAGAGCTCTCAACACCTGGCAGTGAAACGACTCCAGAGGTGACAAAAATCAACTGAATATCTTCAACCACAGAGGCATCTTTTTCTAAAATCACCTGGGTAATTACAAGACAACTTTCGAAAGCAAGACTGTGCGCTGCCATAAAGTTTCGACTTTCGCCTTTTATTTTGCTCGTTTCAGAGGGCCAAAAATTTACCACCAGCAACTTTTCGTTTTTTCGTTTCGTTTGAAGTATCTCATCTAACGATTGAGAAAGCGCACGTCGTGTCTCGCTTATAGTGCCTTGCATATCAACAAACACAACTTTGTTCCTGTCTACAAGATGCCGACTGAACTGATTTGCATAGGTGCATTGATCTTTTAAGATTAACCAAGAGACTTGACTCCCATTTGCTTCAAATCCGCTAGCCAGTTTTTCAGGAGACCACACCATGTTGAACGAGGCATTCTCAAAATCAACTTTTGCGTAATCTTCTGCAATTTTAACAGCAATGAATCCTTCATAAATCATCACGGCCCTCCCATAGGAGTCATAGAGTGTAATGTTGCACTTGACTTCATCATCAGCTTCAATGGTTTTGGCATAACTATACAATACATCCGTGAAAACTACTTTTCTTATCACGGTAACACTTTCAATTTTATATGGCACCAGTTGTCCCTTCCCATCTTTGATCAAAATTACTGTTTGAAGACATGCATCAATTATGGAAGGATGCACAACGTAAGCTGATGCTTGGTTTATGATTTCTGGTGTTGGTGATATCAAGGCAAGAGCTTCATTGGTGTTTGACCAGGCTTCAGTGATCAAATTAAACTGTGGACCAAAGTTAAACCCTTTTTCTTCATGCCGCTGTATGACAAGATCTGCAGCGCACTTTTCCATTCGTGATTTGAACTCTTCAAGATCACTGAGATGTTCCTTTTCCACCTTGGCGGACTGATCTAGGTAGAACACAAAAACCAAATTAATTAGTATTGCAGAACAAGCTATCGGTGCACCGTTTGGGCAAACAAATATATGAATCGAATAAAAGTTTAATAAATGGCCAATTATTGATCTGCTCTTAGGCCAAGTTTGAATGGCAAATTTTTGTCAAGATTTAACTAATCACTACTCTTTAGAACACCTCTTGTCCCAACACTTTAACGTCTTAACAATTCAAATCTATGTGATATTTAGATTTCGCGTCAATGTTAGATGTTGAGTTCTCGATGAATAACCTTTTTTTTAATAAATGCAATAATGCATTATACTCAACAATGATGCAACGTATAAAACTCTGCAGATAATCAATGTTACTGCTTTTTTGATAAGGTTTCATCAGCCAGATCGAAACAAAAGAGCTCGATTATTTAGCACCATGAAACCAAACATTCCAATTAAACAAGACAAGGAAGAGTGAAAGGACAATTAAATTTTACCTTCAAAGTTAGGGCCATTTGAAACCCCTAAATGTACTATTCCATCAGAAACAACAACCTCCTCTCTTCCCTCTGCCACCATCGTAATTTGGAATGGATTTCCATTTCCAGGACTTTTCTCTGGTAAAAGACACGTCCTCATTATGAATGAATCATTTTCATGTATATTCAGCAGATTTTTGAAGGTAATGTTACTTAGAGCAGCTAGAGTATTTGCAGAAAATCAAGTGACATTGCCAATATCGTTTCGACGTAAACTGCTCCTGGAATCACAGGATTCGGAGACTCGACAAATTTGTGATCTTTGATATATGAAACTTTGTACAAATCGATTTCAGATTCCCATGCGTGCAAACCGGTAAATGTTTCCGTTGGAACAGCTTTTCCCAGAAGAGGATGGAATGGAACAGTCGGTTTATTACTGTTGTCAATGTCTTTTTCCTTTGTGTATGTCACAGCTTCAGGTGGATCACCCTCACGATACCAAAACTTTGTCTCTTGCCAAGGATACGTTGGTCGTCGTATAAATGATTTCGATCCTGACCCTTGCACTCTATCCCATGATAGTGGAACTCCACAAGTAAAGAGATGAGCTGCACAATTTTGCAAAAACGACAAATGCTGTTCAGTGGCGGAGCGTTTTGGCAAAGTCTGGATAACTGCAAAGTCGTTGGCATTCAACGAAGTTTCTTTTTCGTACTGTTGCCAAGTTTGATGAACATGATAAGTCAGTTGAGGAGCTGCATTTATTTCTATAAACAACTGATATCCATCGGTGAACATGGACTTTAGAGCAGAAGAGAAGCGAACAGTTTGTCGTAGGTTTTTCCACCAGTGGTCAATGGAAAGCTTTTTACCAGATACTCGAGTGCCAGTGACTGTGGAATAGAATGGTATGCTTCCCTGGCAAGGATGCCACTTAATTTTACTTGCGCGTTCAATGAATGATGGCTTGATATCTTCCATCTGAGAGCTGTGGTATGCTCGTGTCGTCGCCAGCTTCCTCCAAAAAACATCAGTTCGTGTGGTGGTCACGTATCTGTCGACTATGTCCATTGATACTTCATCACCAGATAAGACGATACTCTGGGGGTTATTGACGACGGCAATTTGAATTTCATTTTGTAAACACAGTTCCTCCAACATAATTTGAGCGTTTTCTTGAGAAAGCCCTATGGCAGCCATACATCCAGTAGTTAAACATTTTTCGTGAAGTTGAGATCGAATCAAAACCAACTGTAAGCCTTTAGATAGACTCAATACCCCGGAGGCACAGGCCGCTGACACTTCACCCAAACTGTGTCCAACAACAGCAGATGGTATAACACCCCAGGACTTCAACAACTCCGTTAATGCAAAGTGTACAGCAAACAAGGCTGTTTGCCCGATGCAATTTTCGTGCAGACGCGAGGTTTCTTTGGGTTTAACAAGTTCTGTTAATAAGGACCACGGAATACCCTTTCGTTTGAGAATTGCGTCAACCATCCCAATGCTTTCTTTAAACTTTGGTTCATGCACCATCATCTCTTTTGCCATGCCATACCATTGCGCGCCTTGACCACCGTAGAGAAACACGACTTTATTCCGCGTTTTTGTTGTGTGGCCAGTTGTAACCTTATCTTCCCAACCATTTTCGTTATTAGCAAACATTTCCAACGCTGTCGCTGCCTGCTTAAAAGACCGAAAACTAACTGCTAAACGATGAGGATGAACGGTGTACCTTTCACAAAGAGAATAGCATATATTGTCCTTGAGGATCTCGTCATCATCGGGTTTCATAGCGAGAGATCGAGCGAATTTACTTGCCATTTCTCTTAAAGCAGAATTTGTTGAGGCAGATAATGTCATTACTCTGTTAACATTAAGTCGTGATGGAACAACTGGACTTGGTGTTTGTGCTGCTTCTCGTAAGATCAAATGAGCATTTGTACCTCCAAAACCGTAGCATGAAAGAGCAGCTACCCTGGGCTTGCCTTCCTCAGTCTTCCAAGATTCGTTAACTAACTGAACCATCATTTTTCTTTGAGACATTTTCAGTTGTGCTTTCACCTCGTGCACGTTGATAGTTGGAACCAGTTGAGCCTTCTCTATCATTAAGCAGGTTTAAATAAGCCCAGCTAAACCGGATGTTGACTCTGTGTGATTGATGTTTGATTTCACAGAACCTAAACGAAGTATTCTTTTACTACTATTGCCATAAACAGCCGATAAAGAACCCATTTCAACCACATCTCCAATAGCTGTTCCCGTGCCATGTGCCTCAATGTATTGTACATCATTTTTGGAAAAACCCGACTCTTCGAGAACTTTTTGAAACAAAGCGGCTTGAGTGAGTTCACTTGGTGCCGTTATTGGTATTGCTGTTTGTCCATCGTTATTCATGCCACAAGCAACGACCTCAGCTTAAGTATTATCTCGATCTTCTACAGCTGTTTTGCTTGGTTTAATAACCACGGCAGCAACACCTTCTCCTCTCCCATATCCATCTCCTGTTGCATCAAAACTCTTACAACGACCATCTTCAGCAAGCAGTCCTGTCCTGCAGCACGCAGTGTGAAAAGCTTTGCCTGTAAGAAGAATATTTGCCGCACAGACTATAGCCACATCGCATTCACCGGTTTGAAGATGGTTGTAAGCAATGTCAAAAGCAGCCAGTGAAGACGAGCATGCTGTGTCAACAGTCAAACTAGGGCCAGTTAAGTTGAGGGCAAAGGAAATGCGATTGGAAACTATTGAATTGGCACATCCAGTCGAAGCAAACTGATCAATTCCACGAATATTGTCTGCATGGAGAAGGAGATTACCAAAATCGGAATTCATCAATCCAACATAAACACCAGTTTGACATTGCTGTAGGTCTTCTAAACGCAGGCCAGCGTCTTCTATAGCTTCGTAAACAACTTGAAGTAGAATACGTTGTTGTGGATCCATGGAACGACACTCTGCAGGAGATATTCCAAAAAACTGAGCATCAAACCTGTCAATGTTGTCCAAAAAACATCCTGTCATAACGTAGTGTTTTCCGGGAACTTTTTTTCCCGGATTGTACGTGGCCAGAAACATTCTAGCATCCGGTCTATCCTTTGGAAACGAGCTAATGCCGCATCTTCCTTCGACCAACATGTTCCAAAATGCGTCTTTAGAATTCGCACTACCGGAAAAGCGACAGCCTATCCCGATTACTGCAACTGGTGGGCGTCGTTTTGCATTAAAGCAAATATTTGGCACTTGCTTCACTTCCATCCGATGAGCAGCACGTTTCACTTCATACTTGTACCAATTGTGAAGAACTGAATAGACACTCTGCTCTCGGAAATCGAACAATTTTCCAAGAATAGTTAAATACACAGGCAAAATAACCAAGCCATGTAACAATCCAAATACGACTATCCCGACGAACATTTTAAAAAAAATTTGGAACACAATGGAGGATGCAAATCCTGTCATCATCATTCCAAGAAATGTGCTTATGCCACCAAGAAACACACTACCACCAATTCTACCGAGTGCATCGACAACGCGAAGTTCAGGAGATTCAGCTTTGGAGGGAACAAAATGAAAGACAACATGTGCATTATAATCCACGGAAAATCCTAAAGCCATAACCAGGTTTATCATTGATATTGAGTTAATGGAGACGTCCCAAAGATACATAAGACCAAGCAGTTCAAGTATAATAGCGACGAAACCACATAAAAGGCATAAGATTATTACAAAATGACTCAAAAACAAGGATGATATCAGCAAAATTGCAATGCCAGCCACAATTAAATTGCGAATAGTTTCGTCAAGCACGTGAGCGTACTGTTCAAAGTAGATAAATGACTGAGAAGCGGCAAACGCACCCAGGTCAGAGGAATGAACAAGATCGTCTCGTATGCTAATCATCATATCACGTTGAAATGTGGAGGATGGATCACTTTTTGTATATGCGAGAATTCGCGAAGATGTTACGTACGTTTTGTTTTCAGAAAACTTCACATCGTTCGAAAATCTTTTAAATTTCGGTGTTGCGATGAACCGTTGTAGCCCTTTGTAAAAATCTGCTTGGTTAGTTGAGCTGACATTGTCCGTCTTTCTCCACGAAAGAAATTCTGCCATCCACGAGGACGTTTTTGAAGTGAAGTATTTGTTATTTCTGGCAATTTTCTCTAGATCTAAGTATTTTTGTTGAATTTCTGGGTTTGAGTAATCTAACTCGGTGGAAATAATAACATTCACTTGTATTTCGACATGAAAGTGTTCCTCGTACGCGTTTAGGAATGATCGGTAGTGAGAGTTCTCAGTCGTTAACAGTTGTCTGCTGAAAGTTTCATCTATGTTTACAGCGCCAAATATACCACCTGCAAGAATAAGGAAAGAAAAAAAGCAGACGAATACCTTGCCAGGAAAACTTGTTACAATTTTCCCCCAAACTTTCATCAGGTTATCCAAACCATTCTTTCGAATACTTGAGCAACAGCTTATATTTTCAGGGCTCATGAGACATGGAAGAAAATCTCGACGTTTGGCGTTGATTCGCTTGACGTCAAACCACATACAACCAACGAAGAACGTGATCAGCATTAGAAAGGCAAACAGTATTGCTATTGCAGCGTATGCACAGAAGAAGCGAACTGCTGGAAAGATGGAACGACAGCTCACTGCAAATGCAACGAGATCTGTTAAAGTTGTCATAGTTATGGTTGGACCACTTCTAGCCATAGTGCCACTGACCACAAACATTGCAGGAATATTTTGACGGACCAATTCATTCAACTCATGGAGAATGATAAACACATCGTCTATGCCAATACTGACTACCATGCAGGAAAGGTAGAACACCAACCATGTTAACAAATGGAACACCAGCAAGCATTACAAAGCCCAAAGCACTTGTGACTCCAAGATAAATAGATAGCAAGGCAGAAAAACCTAACAACTGATGGCCGTACCGTGCGTCTGCACATCTTCCGTTAACGACAGAGCTTACAATTCCCATGATTGTAAATGTTAAGGCGAAGAACTTTATGTCAGAATCAGTACTCTCAGACACTGAGTCGTCAAGGCTTCTTTCGGCAGCATAAAATATGTTTGCGCAAGTTGTGTTTTTTGAAAACTTTTCCACTCTCTCAAGAAAGGTTTTCTCCCATTTCAGGATGACCTCTCTATGTTCATCATCGGTTTGTTCTGTCATGTAGTACACAATTCTCACAGCATTTGTACCAGTTAAATTATTGGGCGTTGCTTTTTTGCCAAACATTGAATTGAAATTATCAGAAGGTGTTCTTCCATTTGACATGAGAAATGAGTCATTTCTTAAAACGCTTTCTGTACGTAGTACGATATTGTCCAAATTATTTTGGTCGTAATCGAATATCTGCAGCAGATTTACGGAGGCACATAAAGAGTTTCCGCGAAAACATAACGCTTCATAGTTTTGTATTTTTGTGATACTTTTGTGTAAATCTATCATTTCAGTCAAGCATTCTCGAGATAACACGGACTTGTTCTGGTATGGTAACACAATGACTTCTTCTTGTCGAAATTCCAGCTCAAATCCTGAATTTCGTGCTCTAATTAAATCTCGTGATGCATCGCTTCCTTCAGGCAAAAACAGATATTTCACACTCGTCTCAACGTCCAGCGTCAAAAATCCAAATGTAAGTGCAACTGCAACTAACAGGGTAAGGAGAATCACGTGGACAGGCCTCTGCGTAATTAACATGGCGGATTTCTCAAAGAGCTTTTCGATCAAAAGGATTATCATTTTTCGGACCCAAGTCCATTGTTGTGAACAAGTCCGAAGGCAATTCCTTGCATTTTTCCGAGCACCATGTTTGGTACTGATATCGTCAGAAGTTTTTATATTTCTGAGAAATAAAGGAAAGTAATCCAATCAGTGTGTGCCATATTACTTAGCTATGTAATAGTTAATCCTCATTAATAAATTAACTCCTAAATATTCCACAACATTATATTACATCATTGCGTTTCAGTAAGCTCTGCATGGGATGTGTACGTCATCTCATGACTTTAAAACAAGAGACTGAAGCAGTGAAAACTCAAAAATCTTAAGTTCCCTCGTAATTCTTATCAACTTTTATTTTTGAACACTCTAGCAGTGTTGCTATGTACACTCACAAAATAGAAATTAACCAGAAAGCAGTTTCGGAATCATTGATCTCCGTGAAGCCCTTTGAATAGTCGGATGAATCAAGCACTCGGATACGTGGAAAAGTAAAATCTCGAAATTTACTAGAGATTTGTACTACAAATTTTCAGATATCATCTATTTTTTATCTAGGTTTGTAAATATCAATATAAAGACATTTATGGTAAAATAAAGGGAGAAAATTATGATTGTTCTGCTTTGAAGCTATAGCATTATGCCATGCAAGTGGAATATATTTCCGTTAAAGTATTAAAATATTGGTATTTCCGATATAGTCTGGACATGTGCGCTAAGTAGAAGATTTTTCAACTTTTATAGTGCCTTATAAAATACAGTAGTTACTTTCACATTCTTATATTGCCGAAACCCACAAAAGAGCTAGTTGCATTAAAAATAATCAGGACAAATTCAAACAATATGTTTTCTATCAAAATTAACTTTGTCTTTTTGTTTGCATGTCAATCTGCATGCAAGACAAACTCTGAATAAGTATACCAGAGGCCAACAGATTACCTATAGAAAGAAAGAAATTTTGAATTTGATGCAGTATAACACAAGACACTGAAGTTTCGCAGTTGTCTTTCTTAGTTCTTTTAAATAAAATTTTCAATTGTGTCAGCAATGCATGCCTGAATTTTGCAAACCATCGTCAAATATATCGCTTAGGGCCTGTTCATATGGGCCGAAGTTATCTCGGTTAGCGAGGAAACTTTCCGACAAATTTGCAAGCGAGATCTCGCCTTTTTAACAAATAGTACAAAAAATTAGATTGCGTTCATATGAGGGGAAAAGTTTTCCCGTATAAAATGGCGGGCGTAGACGTCACAGCCAAAAATTTCCCCCGGTAAGCGGGATAACGTTTCGTCATCATATGAACAGAGCAAAACTATTTGGCTGGTCGAAAAGTTTCCTCGCTAACCGGGATAACTTTGGCCC
>JAODVQ020329729.1:0-11938 GCA_025400075.2 Phenganax stokvisi
ATTTTCATCGCCAGTGAGACCTATATGGCGTGAGCATGATGCGGACACATTTTGATCCCAAGCACTCAGTCCAGGTTACTTAAAGGTCGGTGGTGTTGATACACGATGAACAGTCTTATTGTGTCTATTTTGCAATGGCCAGCGGTCGGCATCATATACGAAACCCAAAGTTTGATGCTAGAAATAGTTACAACTCAAATAAATCGTCGTTAAGTTTTAGTATAGGCGGTCAGTCTCGCAGTCAGCTTTTTATCCGATTACCGAAACAGGAGCATCATGTTATGGGTGGAAAATGCTTTCGCAATAGCCGGTTCCACTCTTTAGATATTCTGAATACAAGTACCATGATGCTTTGGGCCTTTTGTTGGCAATGTCATTACACGTCTGAAAGGCATTCTGGTACTTGTATTCAGAATAGGCATTCAGGGGGGGGGTCAACTGGCTATTGTGGGCGAAGACTGCTCAATGTTGGCAAACACTGCAAATATACTAAACTGCAAAACTGACGCCGTAGTGGAGTGATCAGGACTAAATGTAGTACGACAAATTTTTTTGAGCCTGGTTCTCATATGTCGCTAATGGTCGGCGATACTCTTGTGACTATTGTTTTTTATCATTAGAGGAGAAAATGATTGTCCATAGACAAACGATTTTACACAGTAGTCATCAAGAGCTATGATCGTCGCCGATGATCGGCGACATATAAAAATCAGGCCATAGCCTGGTTCTCATAAGTCACCGATCATCGGCGACGTTCATTGTCCTGGATCACTGATGGCACAGATTAGAGACTAACAGATGTCCGACAGTCCCAAAATTGCGTAAGTCGATTTTCCTGCGATTTCAATGGCGGCCATTAACCTAGCAAGTGCCCTACAGAAAGGCATTCACCGCCCTGAACAAATCATTTTGAAACGGCACCCGGGGGGTGTGACGGTGTCCGTTCGGGCACTTGCTTACGCCAAAATCATAGGCTTGAAGACTAAGCCGGACATCTGTTAGTCTCTAATCTGTGCTGATGGGTAAAATCCTTTGTCTATGGGCACTAGCTATGATAAATCAAAATCAAAAGTCTTCTTATTCTGACTATATATTAATTAGACTGAATTCCTAGTTGTCAACCGAATCATATACACTTACATTATAACTTTTTTCAATCTATTGGCTATTCGGCATGCACAATGATCTTTTAATTTCATTTTTTCTATGGACGCTGAGTGTTCAACCAACAAACTAGCTTGTATAGATATGTAAAACTTAAATCAGTCACTATATTATATACTAGTATTGTTTCACAATGTATTTCAGTTTGAAAAAGTCCATTGAGTTAAAATCTCTCAAAACTTCCTTCGGTTTTCGTTATTCTTGATCATGTTGTTGTTTTTATCTTTCTCTTGTTTTTTAATCTTGTTGGACTTGATCGGAGTCTTCTTAAAATTCATGAACTTTCCTCTTGGTGCTTTCTGTTTTCCGTGATCAGATCTTGACCAGCGCTCATATCTCGCAAACACTGTTGTGTGTCTGTGCCGCAGTTTGTGACTGGATACTCCATTCGGGATCAGTTTATTCCATGGACTGTAGAAGAACCAGTAGATATCATTTGCTGGATCTTCTTCAACTCCGTCAATCGTTGTAATTTCTGTTCCAAAATCAGGGAGGGTTCTGTACTTAAAAGAATGTCGCTCGCTATCATTCTCTTCAGCAATTTGAACGAGATTGAAAACCGTACATCCTTCGGGAATGGTCAGCGTCATTTTTGTTGGAGGGTAAAGATGAGTGTCGACGCCGTATTCGACGTGAAATGTAACTGTTATGTTAGCCATCTACAGGCAGTCTTTGTACCCAGATGTTTGTTTCTCTTGGGCGTTCACACAATCTGAATACGAAAGAGAAAATGGAATGACATAAATAGTTTAATAGGAGGCATAGATATACAAGTGTGACCAGAACGATATGACGTAAAATGAATTGTCATAAGTACATGATAGCTTTTTCAAGTGGTAAACACTCGTAATGTCTTGGTCTGGTGCTCATGTTAGATTGTTCTTCTCATAGAATTAAATGAATTTGTACACATGCAGTCTATATATCATGCGAGTTATAATATATAATGTAGAGTATAGAGCAAGGCATTATAGCTTTACAATTTGCAGCCTCGCGAAACATGTTTGAAGTCAAAAAAGTTTTCTAGCAACTCATGTTAAAGTAACGAAATAAAATTTTTATGTCGACAACATACTTACAAAACAAGGAATCAAATTGATGTGCCCTAATATTCAAGTGTGCAATAATGATAGTTCGAGAGATTAATCGTTATATCGCTTTCAACGTCAGATATATGCGTGAAAATTGACTAGCATTGTAACATTCCTCGAATCCTGTTTCTCGTTTTCAAAATTTGTTGATTAACATATTCGCAAAATATGATCAAGACGGGGTTCTATACTATCGAATATGAATAAGTATACAATACTATTGTAGCATTTACTAGCTGCATCAACTGTCATACTTGTTTTCTGTCTTGTAAAAATATGAATCGTCCTTTTATTTAAAGTATTATACTGGATAATCAACAACATTCAGAATTTTCCATATCATATACCTTTTGACTCTTTTGAATAAAGATATTTATTTTTTTGAATATTTATTAAACATGAACAAGCAGGCTACCCTAGCTTTTAAGATTAGCATAAACTAGATTCTAAAACTTCGTTGGAAAACAGGCCAATCTGGTTTAATTGATCTTAATGCTCCTATATAATGCATTAACTCTATCGCTGGTTGAAGGCAATACATTATATAAACATCTCTTTCTCGTTGCTGCTTTGTATGAACGTCATTGAAAACATCAAATACGTTGATTGATAAGTGCATGAATATTCCGGCGACAATTCCAAAAAAATAACTATAGATTTATTGAGGAATGCATGAATTTCTTATATTTTGGAACAAATGGTTGAGGCAAAGAAGAAAAAAAAAATTAGAAATAAACAATATTCAATTGTGCATCACTGCATACAAAGAGTAAATGATAAATCTACATTTTTCTAGCATTTATTCGTTGTAACGTTGAAACAAAATGATGATTTTAGGAATTATACAAACTCAAGGTCGAACAACATCAAAATAACACTGCGATCACTAATCTCCGCGATCTCAAATGATTCTTTAAATTAAAACCTATAGATTAGAATCTGTTCATCGTTGAGGAGTCTTACAAATCTTTACTCATGAGAATTCAGTTGATACTTTTATAGCCCTGTCACCCAGTTGGTACCAGGTAGCGGATTGTACAAAATCATTTAACAGAATCCTGCTGCTGCATACCTGGTTGTTCGGCTTCTTTAGACACACCAATCAGTGACCGATCACCTTCCTTGTTCAACTGCACTCAAGTTGTGTCCTGACCTTGCACTGTTCTCTTGTTTAATTTCAAGTTCAGCTGAAGCGGCTAGAGTTTATTCAAAACTGGATAATACCATACTGATAAGCTACTATATTGTGAAACCTAAAACCCAGAAGGAGGGATTTTTTAATCACTCTTGAAGTCATGACAAGGGCAGTAAATGATTCAAATTGGCAGTCATTTAGTAGGCCACACTGCAAATCATTTGGCATTACTTGAGGTTCATTGTATACTAAAATCACAAGTGCAACAACTGTACAAAAGTACAAAGAAAGCGCTCTGCGGGCCTAAAAAATATAGCAAATAACTTTAACTTCGTTTTTCGTAACATTTATGTGAATATTTGCTTCTGCGTATGACATAGATTTTATCACCCACTACAAATCAATCCAATGCAAATATGTCAAAATGAAACATGAAGAAACAGATTTCTCAAAAGATTATTATAATATATCAATACATATATGCTCTTCGCTCATTCATCGTGTATACATTGCATGGTTCTAAGTTTTTTGAATTGAAGGTGGCCATCAGCGTCAGCGACTGTTTACGCTTTAAAAGACTTGGTCGTTTTCTATAATTGCTATAATTGTTCCAGTATTCTTTATTAACTATTTCTTTCATACACTTTTGAGTTTCGTCTCAACACTAATATTTCAGTAGTTTTACACCGCCGGTCATTTTCACAAACAAACTTACTTTGAAACGTTCTACCATCACAATTCACAGGTATAAGAAATGTATACTGGAAAGTTTTTGAGGAAATTGTACTAGAAACTATTTTTTATTCGCTCTCGTTTCCATTCTTTTTGTCGAATTATTGTTTTTGTCGTTTTTCTGTTTCATTTCGTTCCACTTAGATGGAGTTTTTTTTATGTTCATAAATTCCTTTCTTGGTGCTTTCTGTCTTGAATGATCACTTCTTGTCCATTTCTCGTATCTCGCCACAACTGTGGTATTATGCTTAAGTCTGTGCCTGGATACGCCACTGGGAATCAGTTTATTCCATGGACTGTAGAAAAACCAGTAGGTTTCATTTACAGGATCCTCTTCAATTCCATCGATACTAGTAATTTCTGCGCCAATGTCGGGAAACGTTCTGTACTTGAAAGAATGGCGTTCGCTATTCTCCTCAGCGATTTGAACGAGATTGAATACTGTACATGCCTCAGGAATAGTTAGAGTAATTGCTGCTGGAGGAGTGAGACCCAAGTCGATACCGTATTCAACGCGAAACGTAACTCTTATGTTAGCCATCTTGATTTTCTGCTGCAAGAGAATTTATTGGTTGTTCTTTAGGGTGTTCACACAATCTAAAGAGAAAAATGACAAAAAATTAATTGAAAGTTGTAAAAATCATCAGACGTACAGTATGCTACTGAAGTAAAACAAATCTGTTCCAAAGAGAACATCGTTAGTGAACAGAGATGCATCTGGAGTAATTGCAACTTCGTTACGTTCTTTTGTTTTCATTTTGTTTTTAGTTTCTTCTTATTCGACTCGTACGAGGTATTTGTTTATATATCGTCTACGAAAGACACAATAACAAAGAAAAACAAAGGGCCTTTGAATACAGTTTGTCTATATAGCCCCCGAGGGGCTTATTCTTGTCAGACGCTTTGAGGGGGGCCCTCAATAAATTTCTTCTTAAAAGGGAGGGGGGTTAAATAGAAGGAATACGGTACATTCAGTGTATCTGGAAAACCTGATTCAAACATTAGGTGATTTCAAGGCAATTCTTTCTGATTATGGTTATGCAACATTGAGTAGGGAGAAAAGGTACTGTACGTACTCGTTAAATTAATCAACACAAGTGCCTCCATATTCATGTCACTTAGCGTCCATAATAATATGTATGTTTCATTCATACCCTTCTTAAAATAACCATGCTTAATAACTCATTAGATGCAAAAGGTTGTTTTTATTTTTAAATTTAAATCTGAGTGCCCGTTGCTCACTTATCAAGGTATGCAGAGTTGCATCCATCAACATGGCCCTGCAGCAACTGTTTTTAAAATTCTATTCCTATTACAAGGGGGATGTGCAAGCACAAAAACTAGACATAGTAGCTATGTCCGACTTCGTTCTCTAACTTTGCCCTTTCAGTTTCGAGCAAAGGAAAATCATACAATCATTAGAAGGAAAAACATGATTTAGTTGTCTCGTTACTTTAGACTGGCTAGTCATACCTCTGTCACAGATACTCAAGCACGAAGTGTGAGTGTTCCGAAAAGTTTTAAGTTTTTGATTTTGGAGACTTTTTAGGTTATAGTATAAAGAAAAACCTCGACTTAAGTGAGCTGTAGCTGCATAATTGTCTTGAGTTAAGTGAGCTGTAGCTGCATAATAGTCCATTGATCATGTGATATGGCATGTTGTAATTTAGCGGTAGCAATTATTGGCTTTTCTCTTAGAACATTATATCGCCCCTCTAATTTATTCTCGTGAGTTACTCTTTGTTTCAAGATCTACTTAATCAGTTGTACAAGCTTTGTATATTTGACACTTGGTGTGAAAGTACAATATGACGGCATTATCGGGAAAAAATTGGCAAAATATCTTGTGGAAAAACACTAAACTTGGCCAATGGGTAGCGTCTTTCTCTTACTGCTGTTATAGTGCCCCTTTTGCCACATTCAATAGGCGAAGGCACATGCTGATGGCGGTTAATGTTCGCAGCATTTTTGAAATTGCGCCAGAGCTCACGGTTTAGACTCTATCTGTAATACAGTCTACACATGATATGACCATTGTTTTTAGCGTCAGCCCACCGGAGTACTCGTACTCATCAAATATCGTGGTCATTAATCATATTCAGCTGTGATTTGATAAACGAGCAACCTTTAAAAAAACGAAGCTTGTTGTAGTCAACGCTGTGCATTCAATAATTTTCCAAACCTCGTAACATTTACTGAGACATGTTTATCCCAAGTCCCATGACCCGCTGCAGGATAATGAACTTATCACGTGTTTGTAAGCAGCTTGGACGTACACATATTTGGTAGAATTTGTAGTTAGTTAAAAGAATATGAAAGGTTTATAAAGCAACACCTGTTAAAGAAGTTATCGTCATTTGTTCATCTGCACAAAACATGGACACAAAACAAGGCGTTATGCAGTTTAATGCAATAATGAAAAGCTTACTAAACACAGCGGGACACGAAATAATTGAAATATCTCAACCATTCCTTCCCTTTTCAGCCACTACAAAATCGAAAAGACTAATACGAGTAACAAAATGTGATCTTTTCATTTGTGGTTCTTCTTCGTTTGTTTTGTTTCAGTCTGTCCATACAGGCGCGATAAAGAAGCAAATCGCCGCACGCAAAAACGGAAGCTACAACAAATTGCTTCCGAGATTTTATTTATGAAGAACAAACAAGAGAAACAATGACAATCTAATTTATTGGGAGTTTTAATGATTTCTAATGAACAAAAGAAGTCTTTTCGCAACGAAATATCAATTAACCTCCAGCGTTCAGTGCTGTGGTAGCATGCTCAGAACACAAACAGGAATTGCGGTTGCTGAAATAATGACATGGGGGTAAAATATATTTCTTGGTCCTTCGACGCTCAAGTGGTTAAAGGTCGAAGGAACTTCCCTAGCGTATATTGTTCCTGAAGCCCAAGGCTACCCCAGTGACATAAATTTCCCCAGGAAATATTTTCGTGACAAAACTTGGCCTGATTAACCGGGCTAGCCCGGCTCATGTAATCACCCCCTTAATTGGCATTACTAACATTAAAAGCAGTAGCAAGAATAAGATGATTTTCGAATGCATGCTTGTCTTATTTCGTGTGATGTGCAAACAAACATGTATACCAGTAGTTGTACATTTTAACACAATAGCATAGTCAAACTGTCTTAATGAGATAATCATATTTTGATGCAAAACACTCATATGATTTACAACCCACTTTCATTACCTCTAAAAAGATTCTGTCATTTATATCTTTGTGACTCGAACCACAGCTTGTTTTTACGTGTCGAGAGTCAGTCCAACATGACTTAGAAGTGGATTTGAAAACCGACGTTTTCCGCTCCTAACTGACATTTTCTGTGTGACTTCCTTGAAAGTTTTAAATTACTACAAGCTGACGTTCAAAGCCGCGCATTCTCAGCCTCTTGACGTTGTTGATGGAACTCGTATCCAAATTCCTACCCCCAAAAGACCAAGTCATTCCTGCACGGCTGGTTTTCTGCATATGCAGTTACAATTATTTGCATAACAACGAGTGCACCTGCTGAGGTTGACTGTGATAATTGTGGTTATAGGTTTGCTTCAAAGTTTACTCTCTCAGTTGACTGATCTAGTCTCAAACAATGAAAATTTCTTTCTTGAATTAGAGCAATTATCAAGTCTTTTAATCGTACTATAGTACATTTAGTTTGCGTTAATTTTTAAAACAATGTCATGTGGGGGCATAATGCAAATGCTGCTTTAGTATGCTACGTCAGTGAATGTGTATACATGTGCATACCATATGTATCATTAATTTAAACAGGTTAGATCTCTACTGTTAGATTCTTGCACATGCACTTCGAATTTATATTTTGTTACAGTAATGTCACCTTTTATATCAATTCTGGTATTTTTGTAATGGTTGGATTAAATTTTTTTATACACTGTATTTGCTCTGAGCATAAAATTTTCATCATAAAATATTGAAGTCTTGCAATGTTTTCAACAGCGTTTTAACATCCATTCAAAAAATCCGTCACGCACATATTTCACATTTTATGGGCATTGACTTGCATAGTCTTGCGCATTGCTGTGTCGAGCCTCAACGGAGATTGGGCATTAGCAAAACAGGTAGACAATTAGCCCGTCTCTACTCATCGCTGCATCAGTGTACAATTCGCATGAAACAAGGTTTTAACCATGGTGAATGGTTACGATAGTTCTGAAAAGAACTGTGATATTTAGTAATGAATGCTAAACTTAAAGCACTATGCATGTCGGCAGACCGCTCTTCAGGTGCATCGTCCGAGGGTTAGCGTGTAGTTATAACTCATGATGAGATTAGTCGTGTTTTCCTCACTCTCGTTCCCAGGGCCTGATAAATTCAGGTACTTCCTATTCTACTTTTCCCTTTTTCATTAGACCAGCTAGAAAATTTTCACTACTTAGGAGCAAAACAAAACACTTACGAAAACATGCGGAACTGTGACTAAGACATGGCAATCAAACGCATGAAAGAGGCACCTCATGGGCTGTGGCCCGTAAAGTTTGCTATTTATCTACCGGGTGCATAGGCTCGAGGTATGACCGGCATTGTCGGATTGCGGAATGTAGAGATCGAATACATCCTCCCTATAATGCTATAGTAAACAGCCGTAATATATTCATCAACTTGTAGCGCCAGTGGAGGACAGCAAACGAAAAAATCCTGTTTCCTCTGTCGAAGCGAAGATTTACTTGCCGATACGGATGTATTGAGAGTTGCATATTCTGTATGGTCTATGCTAATCCCTTGCATGTTGAATCACACAAAAGTGGTTGCTGAAACCGTAGCAACACGAAGGCAACTGGATCTCCACCCCGGTGGAGTGCATGTTTTCAATCAAGCATGCGCTGTAGCTGTTAGTCCGTTCAATTTTTTGGAGCTTTATGAATTCTGGTGCGAAGCTGGCCGGAATACTTTGGTCATGCGGTCGGAAACGCACGTAGTGGAGTTGAAGGCGGAATCATCAGTCCATTATTTAAGTGCGTGGAAACGTGCCATCCATTTTGAACTAGCAATTTTCAAAACACTTTCACTTGATGTTTTTTTTCTATTTTCCCATATAAATTTTAAAATACGGGTTACAGTGAAGTTTGGTTTTATATTAACCATATGTAACAATAGCGTCGTGAGGCACGTCACCATCACCCACGTCACGTCACCTCAGTTTGGGGGATGGAAAAAAGAAACAAAAAATTGATATTTCTTAAAGCTTGATGCCAGAAAAGGAATTTATTAGTAATATTGTAGCAGTCATTTGAATTTGGGATAAATTATTATTTTACGAAATTATGCCTATTAAAGTAAGTGCGCAGTTCGTGCTACATTTATTGTAAGTTTTGTAGAATTCATTCCGTATACGATTTGTATCGCACGGGTGGCACTGTGCCAGAGAATGTTGCGCGCAACAACCTGCGAATGCAGGCCACATAAATGTTGCTCCGCTCTCGTTGAGACGAAACAGCGTTAACTTCTTTTGAACTAGAGTAGAATAATATTGTTGATATTTGCTGGGTATTGCATGGTTACTTTTGAGGTCACTTTCGGACAAGGAGGAGGAGGGGGACACTTGTCTTTATGCAATGTGCACAATCTTGTATACTATCAGATTATTGTACTCTTACCTGCAAATCTTTAAAATTACCGTTTTACTACCACATGCATGGTTTTTCAACTTCTTTTATATTGTAGATTGGTATTATCGGAGGTTCAGGTTTGGAGAATGCAAAGATATTTACTGATAAAGAAGAGCATGATTGTGAAACCCCCTATGGCAAGGTAAGATTGAAAGATATAAAAAAGCACTTTCTCATAGAAAATAAGGAATTTCGTGAATGTATCTCACTTGTTATATTTGTTTGTTTCAACCTCAATCTGTCCCTTTCAGCCATCCGATGTTCTATCTTCTGGAAAAATTCATGGTGTCGACTGTGTGCTGTTGTCCAGGTAAAACATTGTGTCTATTGAAATTGTTTCAAGCACAAACAGCGAACATAGTTTGACCATTAGGATGCACTGCGAGCTCAGTTTTCCACGAAATTGATTTTAATGTAAAAGGTTTGCAAGTTTCAAATCTGTGTAGGTATCACTGCAGAATGACCATTCTTACTACTAGTCGACCTCTTGGGGAGTCTAGCAAGTGATACAGCTGCAAGCAACTGTGCAATTCAAGTCATCCATTGTTCAATTTGAGTGTTCAGTTGCAGCTGCACCAGTTTCCGAACTTTTCTACAGGTTGCTTGTAGCCAGTCGAAAGAACAACAGGCTCTTCACCATTTGTATTTAATTGTGCAATAACTAATGTTTGGCTTTCCCATGTTTCCACTCAGTGTTCAAATTGCCATACTTTCTGAGGAAATTTCTATTATACTTGAAAGTTATTACTGGGGAATAACCAACAAATATCGATCATTAAAATACAACCCTATTGTAAATATGATACTTTTATCACACTTTGTAGCTAATTGCATGTAACTGCCAGCTGTAACAATGTTATTTCAGTAGATAATATTTCATGTGACAGTACCATTGTACATTGAATTTCAATCACACTATTCCACTATTTCTGCTGCTTTGTCCTTATGGCATCAAAAATGGGCCCAGATCCCATGTTCTCACCCAAGTGAACACCTGCATAGACATTTTTATCTCACTCTGTCTGATGGCGGACAATTCCACTAGTCGAGAAGCGTTTGTTGCTTCTTATGGCTAACAATTTTACCAATTTGTATCAATGACTAAATACTACTTTTTTGAAAAAATTGTCCAAGTGTAAAAATGTCATTGTTATCGTACAGGCATGACAAGAAGCATTCTCTGATGCCAACAGATATTAATTACAAAGCAAATATTGCTGTGCTCAAGCAGGTTGGCTGCACACATGTCATAGCAACAAGTGCATGTGGATCTTTGAGAGAAAATATCCATCCTGGAGATTTTGTATTCATTGACCAATTTATTGACCGAACAACAAAACGTGAATCAACATTATATGATGGTAACAGCGCACATGCACAAAAAGGAGTTTGCCATATTCAAATGGAGGAACCATTTTGCGAGCCTTTAAGACAAGTAAGCTTTCATTTGCTTTCATTCAACCTTTTTAAATCATATTTCAAATACTCATTAGCAATTCGTAAAGAAATGAACCAATCACATCGAGAAAACAGGTTTCCTTACATACGTTACATGCATACATCTTTTAAAACCAGTGATACATTAGCAATATTTGTATAAAAAATTCACCCTTATTAGTATTTAAATAAAGATCGTTCTCGAGCATGGTTATACATTTACATACAAAACAATTATGCTCTTGTCCCCAGCAAGCATCGTCTTTGAAGACATTTTATAAACTTGCGAGACTGTTTCATGAGGTCTAAAACCACTGGTGCATTGACTAATGCAGACTATTTGTTTCTTCAAACTCTCAGATATTAATTGAAACAGCAAAATCGCTGGGCTACTCGCATCATCCTCAAGGAACAGTGATCACTATAGAGGGACCTCGGTTTTCTTCGAGAGCCGAAAGCAAATTGTTCCAGAGTTGGGGTTGTGATGTTGTGAACATGACTACCATTCCAGAAGTTTGCTTGGCAAAAGAAGCTGGTCTTTTGTACTCAACTGTATGTCTAGTTACAGATTATGATTGTTGGAAAACTGATGGCCATGTAGTAAGTGCTATTAGATTCAAATGAAATTTTACTCTTTTAATAATATACAAGAAAATGTTACTCAACTGTGATTGGTTAGTTTCAGTGCATTTAATCCCAAACAGCAGTGCAAAAATCTGTAACAAACTCATCT